>PVJI01000664.1:199001-236476 GCA_004026765.1 Micronycteris hirsuta
TTTCAAATCATGAAAAGCAAGGACCTACAACCAAGAATAATCTATCCAGCAAAACTGTCATTTAGAATGGAAGGGCAGATAAAGTGCTTCTCAGATAAGGTCAAGTTCAAGGAGTACATCATCACGCAGCCTTTACTATATGAAATGTTAAGGGGTTTTATATAAGGACTCATGAGAGAAGGCACCAAGGCCAGATCAGTTACTGGGGAACTCAGATCAGCCACAGCCAGGACGCTTGTGAGGTGAGCAAGCAAAATACAACCAGAGAAACAAATTATAACAGAGACATTGAAATTTAGAACAATCTGGCAGTAACCAGAGGGGAGGGGGAAGGGGATAATGGGGACAAGGGTATTCAGGAACTGCTACAAAGGACACATGGACAAAACCAAGGGGGAGGATGGAAACAAGGGAGGGAGGTGGGTTTGCCTGGGGTCGGGGGTGGGGGTAAATGCAGACAGCTGTAAGTGAACAACAATAAAATAATTTTTAAAAAATAAATAAATAAATAATGGTGCTGGAAAAATTGGATATTAACATGCAAGAATGAAGCTAGAACCCTATATTACACCACTCACTAAAAAACAAACAAACAAACAAACAAAACCCCTCAAAATGGATTAAAGACTTGAATGTAAGACCTGAGAAAACAGGGAATAAGCTCTTGGATGTTGGTCTTGGCAATGTTTTTTGTTTTGTTTTTGTTGTTGTTTTTTTTGTCTATGGCACCTAAAGCATAAGCAACAAAGCAAATATAAAAAAGTGGAAGTACATCACTCTAAAAAGCTTCTTCACAGTAAAATGATCAACAAAATGACAAGGCAACTTACAGAATGAGAGAGGATATTTTCAAACCAGATATCTAATAAGGGGTTAATATCTAAAATATATAGGGAACTCTTACAACTCCATAATGAAAACAAACAAATAATCCAATTAGAAAATGGGGCAAAGGAGCTGAACAGATATTTTTTCAAAGAAGATATTCAAATAACTAACAGGTATATGGAAAGGTATTTGAAATCACTAAACATCAGGGAAATGCAAATCAAAGCCACAGTGAGAGCCCTGGCTGGTTTGGCTTAGTTGGTTGGAGTGTCATCCCCCAGACCAAAAGGTTGCCGGTTTGATCCCCTGTCAAGGTGCATATGAAAAGGCAACCAATCAATGTTTCTCTTTCACATCGATGTTTCCCTCTCTCTCTCTCACTCCCCCTCTCTCCCTTTGCCTCTCTCTGTCTAAAAATAATGAAAAACAATGTCCTCAGATGAGGAAAAACATTTTTTTTAAAAGCCACAGTGAGATATCACCTCATACCTGTTGAGATGGCTTTTATAAAAAAAAACAAACAAAAAAAAAAGATGACTTCCAGTCAAGATGGAGGCGAAGGTAGACACACTTTACCTCCTCATACAACCATAGAAAGAATAACAGCCGGATTTCAAAAACAAATAACACCCAGAACCACTAGAAAATGGTAGGAAATTTGTATGGAAGACCAACAACAAAGGATTTAAAGAAGCTACATTCATCCAGATGGATAGGAAGGGTGGACTCATGGAGCCAGGGTGGAGAGGACATGGTGCAGCACAGAGGTGGTGGCCACAGCAGTGGAACGGATGGTCCCACATTCAGATGTGGTGGATAAAAATCAAGAAGGATTACTTGAGAGTGAGTGATCCTGGCCCCAGGCCAGACCACACAACCCAGGGTTCCAGCACTGGAAGGATAAACCTCCATTACCTTTGGCTGTAAAAAACCAGTAAGGTGTGGGGTGGCAGAAGAAACTACCAGATTTGCACCATTTAAAGGGCCTGCAAGGGCTTATAATGTATACAAACCTATGGCAGCAGCTGGAAGGATGTCAATTGTATACAGGAAGTAGGTAAGGTAATGGGAAGAAAGGTAAATGCCTGGCAGGCCTCCAGAAGCCAGGAACAGCATTAGCCCTTCTCCAAGCGCCCCACTCCCCCCACCCAACCTATGCACATAGAGCCACAAAGCAGTGAAGTGGGTTGCCCTATCCTGGCAATTACCTAAGACTCTGCCCTACATAGGCCTTCTCTACATAGGCCATGCTACTAAGACAGGGAGTAAAAGCAGCTCTACCTAATACATAGAAACAAACACAGGGAGACCACTAAATTTAGGAGGCAAAGAAATATGGCCCAAATGAAAGAACAGAACCATACCCAGGAAAAAGAACTAAACAAAATGGAGATAGCCAACCTATTAGATGCAGAGTTCAAAACACTGGAGATCAGGATGCTCAGGGAACTCATTGAGTAAGGTCACAAAATAAAGGAAGGAATAAAGAATATGCTAAGTAAAATAAGTAAAATATACAGGGAAGCAATTGTGGAGGTAAGGAAACCAGGATTTGAATCAACAATTTTGAACATAAGGAAGAAATAGACATTCAACCAGAACATAAAGAAGAAATAAGAATTTAAAAAAAACAAAACAAAAACAAAAACAAAATAAAACCCCCCAAACTGAGGAGAGGCTTAGGACCTATGGAACAACTTTAAACATACCAATATACAAATCATAGGGGTTCCAGAAGGAGAAGAGAAAGAACAAGAAATTGAAAACTTACTTGAAAGAATAATGAAAGAAAACTTCCCTAATTTGGCAAAGGAAATAGACATACAAATCCAGGAAGCACAGAGTCCCAAACAAGTGGGACCCAAAGAGGACCACACCAAGACACATCATAATTAAAATGACAAAGGTTAAAATAAAGAATCTTAAAAGCAGCAAGAGAAAAGCAGTTAAATACAGAGGAGTTCCCATAAGACTGTCAGCTGATTTCTCAAACAAAACTTTGCAGGCAAGAAGGGACTGGCAAGAAGTATTCAAAGTGATGAAAAGCAAGGACCTATAGCCAAGATTACTCTACCCAGCAAAGCTATCATTTGGAATTGAAGGGCAGATAAAGTGCTTCCCAGACAAGGTAAAGCTAAAGGAGTTCATCATCACCAAGCCTTTATTATATGAAATGTTAAAAGGACTTATCTAAGAAAACAAAGATCAAAACTATGAACATTAAAATGTTCAAACACTCACAACTATCAACAGCTGAATCTAAAAAAGAACAAAACAAAAAACAAATCAAGCAAACAACCAGAACAAGAACAGAATCATAGATATGGAGATCATTTGGAGGGTTATCAGCTGGGAGAGAGCAGGAGGAGAATGGGGAAAACGGTATAGGGGTTAAGAAGTGTAATTGGTAGGTACAGAACAGATGGGGGTGGGGGGGTTAAGAATAGTATGGAAAATGGAGAAGCCAAAGAACTTATATCATGACCCATGGACATGAATGAAGGGGGAAGTGACTGCTGGAGGAAAGTGGGGTACTGTTTAGAGCTGGTCAAAGAGGGAAAAACTGAGACAACTGTAATGGCATAATCAATAAAATATACTAAAAAAAAAAAAAAGACAAGTGATAACATGTGGAGAAAAGGGAACCCTAGTGTACTGTTGATGGGAATGCAGACTGGTGCAGCCACTGTGGAAAGCAGTGTGGAGGGTCTTCAAAAAATTAAAAATACAACTACTAGATGATCCAGGAATTTTACTTCCAGGTATGTATCTGAAGGAAATTACATCATTGTCTCAAAGAGATATCTGCACCATCTGTGGTCACTGCAGCATTATTTACAGAACCCGAGACATGGAAACAACCTAAGTGTTCATTGTTGGATGGATGAATACAAGAAATGTCACACACACATGATGCGGACTCCAGCCTGTGAGGTCCTTATGTTGTGGCTGTGATGAACAAACACACACGGACTACAGAAGTCCTGTGGAGAAAAAGGGACAGCACAGCCGCTCTCTAAGTGAGAGGGAGGGCCCTGACCCCTGCCTGGACAGGCTTTTATTGCTTTTCTGGGTACATTACTTTGAGGATGGTCCTCAGCTACTATGCACAGGTTCACTGTAGGTGATTGCCTTTTACAGATAACAAAGAAAAGAATGTTGCTTATGACTTCAAAGAGAAGAATGTTACAGATCCAGGGGAAAAGTGGTTAAACTGGTTACACCCCATACTTGGGAGGTTTAGCACAGACTTTAGAAAGTTACTTTAGAGATATGAAGTAAACATTTGTTGGTTCAATCCAGGGTGAGGGAGTTTTAGCAAAAGCAAGTCTCATAGTAGCCTAGGTACAATGCAGGCCTGATTCCCCATGGGAGAACCTATCTGTGGGTGTGGGTCCTATGTGCCGACCTCACTCCCCACTGGCCTTTCCGAGTAGGGGCTGGACTACATTCCCCATACCATGCAGAATGGTCTCCTATACATACACACAGAATATTATTCAGCCATAAAATTAAGGAAATCCTGACATTTGTGCAATGCGGATGTTATTCTAAAGGTGTTATTCTAAGCAAAATAAGTTGGACAAAGAAAGACAAAACTATATGATCTCAATTCTATATGGAATCTACAAAAAATCGAAACTCAGAAACAGAACAGATTGGTTCTGTTCCTGAACCAATGGGAAGGGGGAGTGAAGGAAATGTGTGAGAGTACAAACTCCCAGTTATAAGTTCTGGGGATGTAATATACAGTAATGTACATGGTGACTATAATTAACAAGACTATATTACATACTTGAAAATTGCTAAGAGTGTTGACCTTAAAAGTTGTCATCACAAGAAAAAAAGTAACTATTGAGGTAATGAATGTTAAGTAGAATAATTGTGGTAATCATTTTACAATATATACATATATGAAATCTTTATGTTGTACACCTTAAACTTATACAATGTTATATGCCAATTATATCTCAGTAAACTGGGAATAACACTGATTATCATTTTGTGAACTCTTTGTCATTTATGTTTTATTATGATGCATAAATGTGATTATGTATTTTTTAACAGTAACATATATGTTCTTTATTACATTGAGGCAAATACCTTCTATAACTCTCACTTGTTGAGAGTTTTTATCATGAAAGGGTGTTGAAATTTGTCAAATGCTTTTTCTGTACCTATTGAGATGATGATGTGATTTTTATCCATTATTCTACTAGTGTGTGGTTTATCACGTTAATTAATTTGCATGTGTTGAGTCACCTTTTCATTCCAGGGATAAATCTTACTTGGTCAGAGTGCATGGTACTTTTGCAGTGCTGTTGAATAGTTTGCTAGTATTTTGTTGAGGATTTTGCATTTTTATTCATCAGGGATACTGACCTGTAGTTTTCTCTTCTTACAGTGTTTTTGTCTAGGTTGGTCTCAGGATAACACTGGCCTCATAACATGAGTTGGAAATGTTCCCTCTTCTTCAGTGTTTTTGAAGAGTTTAAGGATTGGTGTTAATTCTTCAAATGTTCAGAAGAAGTCACAAGTGAAGCCATCTCATCTCGGGCTTTTTTAAATTTGATTACTGAGTCAATCTCCTTACTCATCACTAGTTTTTTCAGATATTCTATTTTTCCACAATTCAGTTTGGTAGGTTGTATAATTCTAGAAATTTACTGATTTCTTCTAGGTATCCAATTTGTTGGCATGTAACTATTCATAATAGTCACTCATGATCCTTTGTATTTCTGTGGCATCAGTTGTAATGGCCTCTTCTTTCAGTCCTTATTTTGTTTACATGTCTTTCTCTTTTTCTTATTTAGACTAGCAAAGGGTTTGTTAATTTGTTTATCATTTCAAAAGCACTGAGTTTTTTTCTATTGTAGTTCTATTCTGTATTTAATTTATATCTGCTCTAATCTTTATTTCCTTGCTTTTGCTAACTTTGGGATTAGTTTATTCTTTTTCTGGTTCCTTGCTTTGCTTATTTAAGATCTTTCTTTTTTTTAAGATTTTATTTATTTTTAGAGAGGGGGAAGGAAGGAAGCAACAAAGGGAGAGAAATATTAATGTGAGAGAGAAACATCAATCAGTTGATCACTTGCCTCTTGTATGCTCCCCAGCCAGGGACCGAATTGGCAGCCTGGGCATGTGCCCTGACCAGGAATCGAATCAGCAACCTTTTGCTTTGCAAGACATTGTCCAACCAACTGAGCCATACCAGTCAGGACTTTAAGATCTTTCTTAATGTAGGAATTCATTGTGAAAAACTTCCATGTTAGTACTAATTCTGCTCTATCTTGTAAGTTTTGGTATACTGTGTTTTTTTTATTTGTCTCAATAAATTATAGTAAAGGCCATATATGGAAAACCCACGGCAAACATAATACTCAATGGTGAAAAACTTATTTTCCTTTAAGATCAGGAACAAAGGAGAGATGCCCACTTTCATCACTTCTATTAAATACTGTACTTGAAGTTCTAGCCGAAGTCATCAGGCAAAAAATAAAAATAAATAAAAGGTATCTAAATTGGAAAGGAAGAAGTAAAATTATCTCATTTTAGGTGACATCAGCATGTGTGTAGAAAACTCTAAAGAATCCACAAAAAAGACTAGATTACCAATTTTTTTAAAAAGATTTTATTTATCCATTTATAGACAGAGGAGAAGGGAGGGAGAAAGAGAGGGAAAGAAACATCAATGTGTGGTTACCTCTTGCATGCCCCACTGGGAACCTGGCCTGCAACCCAGGCATGTGCCCCAACTAGGATTCGAAACAGTGACCCTTTAGTTTGCAGGCCAGCACTCAATCCACTGAGCAACACCAGCCAGAGCCAAATTTTATTTTTTTATTTTGAGAGTACATTTATTAAAGCTAGGGACAGTGAAACAAGGAAAGGCTTAGCTAGAAGAAGAAACAGGAAAGAGACTAGGCGGGGCTGTTTTGGCTCTCTAGAAATGTGATAAACTTAGGAAGTTATAAGGGAAGGAAGTGAGCCAAGTGAGACTGCTGTCAGCTGACTCAATAGTCAATGGAAAAGGGCCTTAGGGACAGGTTCAGGTGATTTGCCTGGGTTGAGGGGCTGCTGTCCATTGCTCCCCTAGTTGCAAGTCTCATGGGTTCCCTTAGAGTTTAGAAGATGCACGCCTGTGTGGGGAAAAAGAGGAGAAAGGGAACGGCATAGGAGTGCATCTGGGAGGGAGAGTGCACCAGGCTACCACTTTTTAAATAAAAGGATGTAACTCAGGAACAGCCAGATGGAAGAGATGCAAAGGGCACAGAGCTTCCACGCCCTCTCCGAGCCGCTCCCCGAAATCTCCATGTGTTCACGGCCTGGAAGCTCTTGATTATGTATACTATGAAATGTCTTAAATAAAATGTGTTATTTGATGAGTAAATGCTGCTCATGTGTACTCAATTAGTATATTTATGTATTATGTTATATAGTTCTACATACTTATTACTTACAAATATTATCACTTATAAGAATTACAGAACTACATCTGTCTATATGATCTAGTGCCCTCCCACTGGTTTGGAGCTTTAACTAAGATATAAAGACAGGAAATATGCACATTTTTTAATTCTCTTTTTTTGAGATAGCTATTTTGCTGCAGTTGTTACAGAATCATCAAAATGGTCATGGTCATGAGAAAATATAAATTCTTTTGTTTATACTCATTCCTTATACTCAAATCATCTCTGAGCCTCATCACATTCCTGATCGTTACTCCAACTGAAGACATCAGCAATATCTGAGACTTAGGAGGACATTGAGAACAATTACGTTGTATATTTTCTCAAAATAAAAAGAGGTATGAGTTTCTACTTAAGTCTCTACTGAAATACCTCTAGTTAAAATGATCGCATCAAAATTTCACATACTCAGGAAACTTAATATAACAAGCGTCAAATTCATTTAATAAATTTTTATTGTCTTAGCTATGGGTTAGGTATTTAGTGAATGGGAGTGAGAGTGATATACCACCAAATAAACCCTAATTCGAAAACAAAAATATTAGCTTAATATTTGAAAACAAAACTAGTAGAATCCATACATAATGGAAGTAACAACTTCCTATAGAAGTAGAGGAAGAGTCTGTGTAAATCAGCAACTAAGGAGTTTTTGAAAGAAAATTGAAATGAAATCCATTGAATGTATTTATTATGAGCTGGTCCTGGTATTAACCTCATTGAGGAGCACACAAAACTCCAAGTATGAAAAAAAAAGGGAGTGGCCTTTGGGAAAGAGGGTTGTATTTGCCATGCAATTATTCAATCCAGTTTAATCTAATCAATTTCACTATAGTTTTGACTGAAGAAGGATATCTTTTAATAAAGAAATGTTCTTCAAGGCTTCTATAGTGGTACAATAGACCAAAACATGCAATTTTCTTAGAATGCTTTCCATCATTCTTCAAACATTCATTGAGATTTAGTATAGGTTTTGTGATAAGCACTGGAAATGTAAAGACCAATAAGAGTCTCCACCTTCAACAAGTTTACAGTCTAAGAGAAGGCAACAGACAAACCAGTAATTGCAATATAGGTTGACTTTAGCTATAACAGTGATTACATACTGGATTAGTCAGCAATATATGGAATGCTGCATAAGACTGCAGTGACTTAGAATGGGAGAAAATATGTGTAAATCATATATCTGATAAAGGTAATATTCAAAATATATAAAGAATTCATACAACTTAATAGCAAAACCCCCCCAACAATCCAGTTAAAAAATGGGCAAAGGATCTGAATAGACATTTTTTTTTCCAAAGAGGACATACAGAAGGTCAATAGCTACATGAAAAGACTTTACCCATCACTACTCATTAGGGAAATGTAAATCAAGACCACAATGAGGTATCACCTCACACCTGTCAGAATGGCTAATGCCAAAAAGACAAGAAATAATTGTTGTTGAGGATGTGGAGAAAAGGGAACCCTTGTGTACTAGGTGGGAATGTAAATTGGTGAAGCCGCTATGGAAAACAGTATGGAAGCTCCTCAAAAAATTAGAAATAGAGCTGCCATATGACCCAGAAATTCTACTTCGGTATCAATTCAAAGAAAACAAAAACACTAACTCAAAGAAGGCATATGCATCCTCATGTTTATTACAGCATTACTGACACAAGCCAAGAAATGGAAACAACCTAAGTGTCCATTGTCAGATAAATGAATGAAAAAGACATTTTATTTACATTTTTAACTATACATATATTATACATATATAGAATAGATTATTATTTAGCATGAAAAGGAATAAGATTATGATAACAGGGATGACACTTGAGGGCATAATGGTAAGTGAAAGAAATCAGAAGGAGAGAAACAAATACTGTATTATCTCACTGATATGTGACATCTAAAATAAACAAAACTCATAGAACAGATTGGTGGTTGCCAGAGGCAGGAGGTGGGGCATGATAGGTATAGGGGGTCAAAAGGTTCAAACTTCCAGTTATAAAATAAGTAAGTTATGAGGGTAAAATGTACAGTATAGTGACTATAGTGAATAATACTGTACTGCATATATGAAAGTTGCTATGAGAATAAATCTTAAAAGTTCTCATCACAAGAAAATAATTTTCGTAAATATTTATAATGACATGTTAACAAGACCTACTGTGGTGGTCATTTTGCAACATATACAAATGTTGAATCATTATATTATATATCTGTAACTAAGATAATGTTTTATGTCAATTCCACCTCAATTTAAAAAAATGAAAAGGAATGCAATGACTTAAAATAGCAAGCTTATTCCCTCGTTCATAGCTCTGTGGGAGACTCTAGGCTCCAGGTTCTAAGCTTGACAATGAAGATCAGGTTCAGGGTGGCTCCAGGTGTCCCTTGTCTTTGAATCACTGGCTGCCTGAAGTATGTGGTTTGCTTCTTATGTCTCACTCTGGAGCCCAAGCTGAATAATCACCAGCCACCCTGTGTATGCTCTATTCAACACTGGAGTACAGGAGAGAAAGCTCACACTGCCAAGCATATTTTAAGCCTCTATTTGAATTACAAATGCTCACATCTCATTGGCTAAAGCACACCTTATCAAGCCCAACATGAATAGGGCAGGAAAGTATACTTGAATATATGGAAGAAAATATTTGCTGAACAATAACCCAAACTCACATATGTGAAGCACAGTGGGAGAGAGAAAGCAGAGTATTATACTTGTGTAAATCAAAATTCTTGGTTGTAAGCAATTGAAACAGACTCTGGCTTATTCAAGCAGAAAATAAATTTAGAGACTTCATGGGCATGGGTTAGCCCATGAAGTCTCTTGGAAGTCTTAAAAACCAATCTTAGAGACCATGCAGCCAGAAATAAATTCCAAAATCACGGAGAACTAGGCTAGAGAGGATACTGTTGTTACTGCCAGTAGCCTGGTCACCCTGAGCTCAAACTGCTCTCACCACTGTTGCTGATCTAGAGCGATCTGATTAAGATAACTCAGATCACTAAGGGGAAAAGTAGGGTGGGGCCGCAAGAGGTGTTTGCCGAGGCAATTGTGGACAGTCTAGGACAGGATTGGCTGAGAAGCTGAATGCCTCCAGAGCCAATAGAAATAAAAAGAGGGCAGGCTCTCTTGCTTAGGAACAGCTCTCTGGCTCCTGAGCTGGCGCTCTGGCTCTGGCTTTGGCTCTGAAGCTCTTCTTCCTCAAGGATGCCTGGATGATCATGCTGCAGCTGCCTGCATTTCCCAAAGGACGGTATTTTGGATGGAAAGGAACTCTGGGCACAACCTAGGATTGAGCTGGCCTGGCAGAGGGTGGCAGGTTTATTCTTTGGGTGTTCTCGAGGGAACAGGCTCTGAGGCAGAAGCCTGCCATCCTTCCCAAATTGCGTCGTTTTTGTATATTATGTTTTTTTTTAGTGTGTAAACTAAGCCTATAGAAACAAGATAACTAAAAACTAACATGGAAAAGATAGGAGAATTCAGGTGTTAGAGTGTAGCCTGAATTGATGGTCTTAAGTGATTAAAACTGTGACTTGATAGACTTAAGTAACTACTTTTGAATAAAGACCCCTTTCCTTTATCACCAAACCTTTGCCTCTGGAATTTTTGCCTACAGGGTGGTGGTGGGCAGCAGTACCCAAGTGCTGTTCAGTTAACATTGCTTCAACTACTGTCACTGCTAACTCTAGAAACTGGTTAAGGTGCCTTCTCTACTGCCACGCATTGTCAGAGTTATGCAACAAACAAACCAATCAACCTGAGCTTTTTCACGCCATTGGCTTCTAATTCATAATGTGGTATAGATGTGTCTTATTGGTAGATTCTAGGTCACATGCACATTCCTAACTACAACGGAGGTGGGAAAGCAAGTAGCTTTAGATTTTGCAAACTGTAAACACAACGAGGCAACACCCAGGGTGTTCCAAAGAAGAAAGAAAAGCTGAGTTCTTATAGTAAAAAGTACATTCTTTAGATAAATGAGTTCTGCATATTAAGTCTCTAGACTGGTCCAAGATGGCAATCCTCTAGATGACCAGCGGTCTGGATATATGACCCTTCTTTCCTTGGCCCTTTGGGGGAGGCTTGATGCATACCCAGGCATTGATGCAGGACTGGAAAGTTCAAAAGTTTAAGTTTCCAGGCTAGTTAAAACAAGAATGGAATTGTTTCCTCATGCCTCAACTTACTTGATTTTAGTAATTCAGCAGATTTATTATAGTGACTTCACTTGATGTCTTCACTATTCCTCATTAAGAACATAAACCAATTAGAAGTAAACAGGAAGGAGCAATTCTTTTTCCCTCTTTCAGCCGTGCAGTCTCCCTTTAGTATTCTCTATTAGTGGAACATAACAGGGAGCAGCTGGCAAAACAAAAAATTGGTTTGAAGATTCCCAGACACAAGCATCACAAAGCTGCGTTATGAAGGGCGGCTTTGGAGCGGGGGCAATAGCTTAATATTCACATAAGCACGCGTACGGTGCCCTGGCTGGTATAGCTCATTGGATTGAGTGCAGGCTACGAATCAAAGCACGTGTACAACTTTAGACAGAACCCAGAGGGTAGCTTCAGCCTGACCCAGTAGAGGAATTCTGCAGTGTAAATTATGCCTCATAGTTGTTTTCACCTAAGTCAGGGGAATTACGACTGTCACACTCCTGCATTTATCAGTCCTTGGTTAAATGCTGGCCCCAAGGGCATATATAATAAATTCCCAGATATTTTCAGTCTCTGTGAAGGCAGGCAAAGTGGCTCCACTAGCCTAAGGGGATAGTCCTCTGAAAAAGAGCTGCACATCCTGGTTCTTGGATGTAAAAGCAGAGTGAAATGTGGTGCAACGGGAGCACCAAAAAAAGTTGTAAAAATAGCCAAGAGTAATGGTCGAAGCACCAACAATATTCCCTCTGCAGATATAGTGCTAAAAGCTGCCTCATTTCTCTACTTTCTCTTTCAAATCTCTCTCAATTTAATAGCTGCTACTTTGGGGAGATGCTGGTCAAAGGGTACAAGCTTTAAATTGTAAGATGGCTAAGTTCTGAGGATCTGAGGCATAATACTGTACTGTATACTTGAAATTTGCTAAGAGAGTAGATTTTAAGCTTTCTCACAACACACAGAGACAGACAAGGACTCACACAGTAACTGTGTGAAGTGATTAACCTGATTGTGGTAGTCATTTCACAGTGGATATGTATATCAAATCATCAAGGTGCACACTGTAAGTGTATACAAATTGATTGGTCAGTTATAGCTCAATAAAGCTGTGGGAAAAATAATAGCTGCTACTTTGAGGCTACCTGATAAAACATGTGTGACCTGATCTTTTCCTAAGGCAGAGTCATTTTGTTCAAATTCTACTAGGGCTTTGTTTTTAAATCCTCACCTGAGGATATGGGTTTTAAATTGATTTTTAGAGAAAAAGGAAGGGAGAGAGAGAGAAACATTGATCTGAGAGAGGAACATTGATCGGTTGCCTCCTGTACGCACTCTGACTAGGGATTGAACCTGCAACCTTTTGCTGTACAGGATGATGTTTCAACCAACTGAGCCACCTGGCCAGGGTCCCACTTAGGCGGTTTTTTTTTTTTCCTCAAAGACTTTTCTCTTTCTCTTTGGAAGTAATGTGTTTTCCAACACTGCAAAGCCACCAAATGTGGGACTTTCTCTATTTCCTTTTCATTCTTTTTGTAAACCAGTTAATTTTAATTTTATTCTATGCTCATTTCTTTCTGGTAATACTTTGCTAATCACATAAAAAATCACCAACACCCACTATTAATATTGCTTTCTGAATTCTTCCCTTCCCTTAAAACTACAAATTATGTACATGTACTGATCTGCCTTCTAATGTATAGTCAAATCTTCAATTTGATTTGAATATGAATCTTCAATTATTCCACCTACTATGTTTCCTTAATTCCCTTAATTCCTACATGACTGCTGTGTTAAACCAATGCCACATATTTTAGATGTTTTGTTATAACAGGCCACTATTTCTATTATTAATCAGGGTTAGTGACTGTAGCTGTTGTAACTGGATGAAAAAAGGAAAGTAACCTCACAGCACAATCTGATCATAAATTCCTAACTGGGCAGGTCATGGTGGGTGGTCACACTCCAGACACAAAACTTCTTTAGTAAATGGTTCATCTTTGCCTTAAGCAAGCCCTCTGCATTGTTTCTGTGCATTTAGGTTAACACACCTTTGAAATAACCACTCTAAAGAAAACACATAATCATCTTAACTATCCTGTAACCCAAGCCCAGCCTTGTGTTTTCCCACCTCCATGTAATCCTCCATAGTTCCCTTCTAAATTTCAAATGCATAAAAGAAGCTGCAAAACTTTTTCTCTGGAGCATTTGAGATCTTGCTGCCCAGCATTAGTCAGCTTGGCTCAAATAAGCTTATAAAAATTCTCTACAGGTTTGGATGTTTCTTACATTGACATAACAACCCTCAAATCTCAGTGTCATAAGCAAATAAAAGCTTATGTTTTGCTCTCATCAGTCCAATGAGTGCGGAGATTGTGTTCGTACCATTATTAAGAGCCCTAGGGTCCTTTTTTAAAAAATGTTTTAATTGTTGTTTTATTGTTGTTCAAGTACAGTTGTCTGCATTTACTCCCCTCCACTCCCCCCCCCACTGTGTCTCATGTTGCTGCCATCCTTTAGCTCCTGAGAGTTTTCTGTATTTAGCAGACTAATATGTAAACGCCAAAAAGGAACTATAAATCACTGAAAATTTTAAGGGTCAGGCTTAGATTGGGCAATCACTGCTTCTCTCTGCATTCCACTGGCCAGAATGGGCACGTGGCCTGATGTAAAAGTAAGGAAGATAGGAAATGTGGGTTTCCTGGGTACATAAGAAGAAAATAAGATGGTGAATATTTATCCTTGTCTTGCTTTCAATTGCAGGTGACAGAAAACCCAATTCAAACTGCCTTTGTCAGGAAAGAAAATCCTTTCCTTTACTTTTTTAGATTTAGTTTTTGGGGGGCCTGTGAATTAAACTGACAAAAGACAGGCTAGCAAGAGAAAAGATATTTGAATCACATACTATATAGGGGAGTTCATAAAGAAATGTGACTCACAGGGATGATTAGAATTTGGGGCTTAAATATCCTTTCCATAGGTGAAGGGGGAAGGGAGATAAAAGAACAGTCTGTAAAAAAGCATTAGGGGGAAAGAGGGTACTTATGGGAAAACAAGTAACTTTTAGGAAAGATAAATGTGCCCCATGGAGAATAGATTGGAGATATAAGAAGTTTTGTGACAATGTCTGCTTAGGTGTGGTGACAATTCTCCTTATTTCTAGTGATAAGAATCAATCTTTCCTGGTTGTTCCCTGGGAGGAGATTTATAATTGAGGGTTTGTTTTTGTTTTTAGTTTTTTGGTGGGGAGGCTTTGCCTTTAAGGCAGATGAGAGATTTCAGGAATTCAAATGCCTTCAGCTAAAAAGAATTTTTATGCTACAGTGGCCAATGTGTTGACCAGTGTAAATGTGTTGACCAGAGTTTTCTGGTCTTCATGACAGTTATGTTTTTCGTGCGGAAAAAAAGGGAATAAATTGGAATTTGGGTTTACTTATTGGTCTCTAGTAAATTCGGCGGCATGAATGAATCATACCCCTGGATTTAAACTAGCTCTGGGGGCTAACTACTTCAAGTTTCTGTCTCTGTAAACTGAGGACCAGGCTCCAAAACAGAGTGAATATGCTTTGCTAACCATTAGGAGCTACATCTGAAATATAATGACTTAAGAATGTATCAAGATGTTTCAATGTTTAGCTTTCCATGTTTGTTATTTCGATTTTTCTGTGTATTTTTCTATAAAGCTTATTTTCAAGGCAAGCCAGAAAGGGAAAGCTGGGTAGACTATCGTTGGCCCAGCTGGGAAAAGAGGTCATGGTTATTTGTAGCCCTGCCAGGCCTCTAGGGGTGATGAAAGTGGCCTTTGGGGAGGATTGATCTGGGAGCAGTAATCAGTAAGGAAGTAACTATAATGATGAACAACAGAGAAAAGCTTGGAGCAGTCAGAATGGGGAATAAGAAACTAATTCAAATACGCAGGAAGAATGGCGTGATTCAGTGGCTGTTGCGTGCGGTGATGGTACCGTGTGTTAACAATCTAACAAGAAGCAAGATTTCAAATCCAGATCACTCTTGAGAGCTGGACCATTATTGCCATTGGTATTGCGAGGACAACTGGGTGAGGAACCTTTCCTTACAGGTCAGAATACAATGTTTATATAAGCATTTATGCAAGCAGTATCTGGGCAAGTGTCCTTGTACATGCATTTATCTTAACTTTATTTATTGTTGTTGTTATTACAGGCTCCCTATGGCAGAGTCAAGAATTAAAAGAAACACGGGCAAAATCGTCTGTTTGAAACAAATTTGGAAAAACTAGCCAATTATTAAAAGAATCTGACTACTTCTTTTTCTTACCTAGTTTATGTCTTCGCGGCTAAGGCACAGTGTTTCATTTCAGTGCTGTCTCTCTTCCTAGACCTTCTTACCTTCCAAACCTGCAGAGAACTAGCTATTACACATAGGGTGGCCCTGCAACTCAGGTTAAAGCCACCAGATTCCGTGCAGCCCCGATTTTGGGATTGCTGCCCTGGGCTGGCTGCCGAGGAGCCAGGCAGGCACGCACAGTCGCACGCAGGGCCTGACGCAGGCCCTCGCTTGCAACAGGGCGCGTGGCTGAGCGCAGCAGCCTTCGAGGGCCAGCGACTCCACGCACATGCCCAACCCGACTCCCCGGGTCGGCGGGAAGAAAGGGAGCCCGGACGGCCGGAGACTGACCCGGATTCTACCCATGAAGCAGTGCGCGGGCTCCAAGAGAATCTCCCACCCCCACCACCTTTCCCTCAGCTCAGCTGCCTGCTCTGCAATGGGAGCCACCAGCACCGTTGCCGCGGTGTAGGTTTTCGTGCTCCTCCTTTTCCTCCTCCTCTTTCTCCTCCTCCTCAGGGCCCCAGTCAGGCCGATCCGCTCCGTTCACGGTAAGCGCCCCCCGCCCCCGCCCTCCCCGGGCTGCAGCAGGCAGAGGCCCTCCCGCGCGGCCTGCGCCGCCTCATTCCGGGGGCGCTGGGCTGGGGGGTGTCGAGGCCGGCGCGGGTCGCCGAGAGCGCCCAGGGAGCGGGGGAGGGGACCGGCTGTGCGGCGGCGGCGGCCGGCCCGCCATCTTGCGCCGGCCTCGGCGTGGGAGGGATCGCACCGCGGCAGCCGGCTCCACAGGCCCCGGCCAAGCAGGCCGCTGCCGCCGTCGGCTGCTCCTGCGTCTCTTCCACCGCCGCCTCCTTCTCACTGCCCGAGGCCACTGCGCCTGTTACCCTCAGCCTGGTTTGGCTTTTGTCTCTGGAGCCATCTCCCTTTGGTCTTCCCGTACATTCTGTGCTGATGTGTGGCGGAGACCCGTGCTCCTCTCACAGCAGCTCTCCCCAGAGTCTCTTCTGTCGTAGGCAAAGACCACTGGCGGTTCCGAACTTTCCGGCGTCGGAGACCGCAGAGCCCGGGTTCCCCCGCCCAGGTGACCAGTCACGCACGCTCGCACCCCCAGTCTTGTCAAAGGGACTTCCCCGCTCTGCTCTGGACGTTCCGTCTTATTGTCTCCGGAGGAACGGCCCTGAGGGGAAACGTGGACGGGGAGACGCAGTTTTCGAACGGAGCTTTCAGGCTTCGTTTAGTGAGACGGAAAGAATGATCTCACTTTGAGGTTTTATCCTGCTCTGCTTGCCTCAAGTTTTAACGCTTTAAAGAAAAATATGCTAGAGAGGAGAAACGTCAAAGTGAGCCCGCTTCTGCAAGCCCTGGAGACCTTCGTTCAAGGGGTTCTCTTGGCGAAGAGTTGTTTTTAAAAAATTCTGCACACTTACGATTTATATATTCATTTAAGGTCTTCAGGCTTGGACTGTGTCTTAAGAATGTGATGGCTTTTAGTGCCATTAAACAGAACACCGAGGCAGAGGAGGAGAGTTTTGAAGTACCCAAGCCGCCTGTGGGCGTTTGTAAGGGGTTTTGCATCGGGCATCGCAGTGCTAACTCAGGCTGTTTCTCAGAAGCTGTGCCTTTGGAAAGGCCTGCTTTGCAGAACTAAGGGCTATGGTCTTTGGATGTTTTAAAACGTCAGTGCAAATCCTCTTATAATTGTATTTTGCTTCTGTATCTGTCGTTGATACCCGTGGATTTGTACCTCAAAAACCGCTTTTGCAGTGGTCTCTGATAGAACTGTTGTGAAAGTGAGGAAAGAGCCTGGGGAAAGTTCTTTACTGGGGTCACGGGTGGACGTGATGGATTCATTTCTGGAGCTTTAGGTCTTCAGAGTCCTCATTCCGTGCTCAATTCACTATATTATGTTGTATTTTTTAAGAGTGTGGTGAGTGGGGGGAAGAAGCCAGGAGGCTTCCCTACAAAATTTAAGATAACATCACTCAATTGCCCCTTCCTTCTTTTACATCGTTATTTTTAAGAATTCATTTCTGAACTTTTCAACCTATTTTTATTTTTCATGTTATTTTTTTCCCAGAGTTGAAAAGCGCATAGTTTTAATGGTTGTTACCATTTTGCCACATTTGCTTTATCTACCTGTTTCACATTCTCTTAAGTGGAACATTCTCAGAGTCCATTGACGATACCATGACAGTTCATACTAAAGCATACTGTGTATGTCAGTATGTATATTAAGGCCAATTTTCTATATAACTACAATACCACAATCATGCTTAAAGTTAAGAAGAATTCCTGCAATCTGTATTCACATTTTTCATGTGGTTCCCCAGATGTCCTTTTTAATCGTTTATTTTGGAACCAGTATCCAATCATGCATTACATTCCTTTGTGTTAATTTCTTTTAATTTTTTAATTTAGTGTTGTTCCCACCTTTTTGTGTGTGTGACCACATTGACCTTTTGAAGAGACTAGGCCAGTGATCTTGTAAGACGTTCTGTCTCTGGTTTGGTGAGTCAGTTGGAGCGTCAAAAAGTTTGCTGGTTTGATTCCCCATTAGGGCACGTATCCAGGTTGCTGATTCCATTCCCTGTTGGGGCCCCTACAGGAGATGGCTGAATGATGTGTCTCTCTAACATTGATGTTTCTCCCTTCCCCCTCCCCTCCCCAGAATCAATAAAAATTCTCAGGTGAGGATTAAAAAAAAGAATAACCTACATTCTGTATTTTTTGACAGTTTTCTTCTCTTTGGGTTTATCTACATCATACAGTGTATTTTACATTATACATCAGAAGGTGCATGAAGTGGGGTTATCCTATTAGTAGTCTTAAATTTGATCTCTTAGATAAGGTGGTGATGATAGCCTCTTCATTGTAAGGATTTTCCTTTTGCAGTTAGCAAGTACAGATGGTCCCTGACCTAGGGTGGTTCAACTGAACGATTTTTCAACTTTACTATGGTTCAAAAGCAATATACGTTCAGTAGAAACTGTACTTTGAATTTTAAATTTTGATCTTTTCTTGGGTTAGTGATAGCTGGTTTGTTATTTTCTCATGATGCTGTGTAGCAGCCCCCAAATGATTTTGCCCAACTGTAGGTGATTGTGTTACAAACCCTTCGGAGTCAGGTACCCAAACCAAGTTTTAGTTCACACCAATAGGAGACAGAGTTTTGCAAAGCAGAGCAGAAACTTGATGTGATCATGGAATTGAGAAGGGTAAGCTTATGCTCTAATGGCATCCCTCCCCCACTGGTAGAGAGCCTTCTATATTTAGAGGCCGCAGTGTGGAGTGATTAAATTCTTTTAGACACATAGTTATTGTGTTGCACTTAGGTCCTTTTGCACACAATGCCCCATCACCAAAATTCACCATTTTGGTCATTGTTCTCAGCCCTCTTAATTTTGTGGTTAGCAATCCTTTTTAGTTTGTGGAAGCAAGTATAACTTGTGACGTAATTTAGGTATTGAGTGATATTAGGGCCTTTTGGATAATAGCCTAGTGGCATATAAGTGTTCTGAGCCACATTTAAGGTAGGCTAGGCTAAACTAGTATGTTTGGTAGACTAGGTGTACTAAATTCATTTTTGGCTTAGGCACAAGGATGTCCAACCTGCGCCCCGCATGCTGCGTCCAGCATGCAGCCCAGGTGGCTATGAATGTGGCCCAACAGAAAATCGTAAATTTACTTAAAACATTGTGAGATTTTTTTGTGATTACGTGTTGCAGTGTATTTAATATGTGGCCCAAGACAACAAGTCTTCTTTTAGTGTGGCACAGAGATGCCAAAAGGTTGGACGACTCTGATTAGGGTATTTTCAGTTTGGGATGTAACCTAATTGTAATTCAAGGAGCATTGTAATCTATGGGGTGATATTTTGTCCTTTCTATTTAGTATGAATGTATCTGTAGTAATCTGATATGACATACTGGGAGCAGGCAGTCCTTTCGAAATGGGTGTTTCGGAGTAAAGGAGGGGAACAAATTTGGAGGATAGGAGTAACATGAAGTTTAGGGGTCTTGGAATTGTTGCCTCAGAGCCTTGAATAGATAGGGGAGAAGAATCAGAAAGTAGATGTCAGAAAGATGGTCTTTGAAAATCTGCTTAGGGTCCTTATACAAGTAGTGATCTGGGATAAATAGAAAAGTTCTGAGGTAGTTTGATGGTGGAGGGCTAGAAATCTCAACATTCGCACTTTAATCCATTCTTTCCAGTTAGGCTATTTAATCCAGTCCTGCTTCTTTGGTCCAGTGTTTTACTACTCAGCATTGGCAGTGCTAGTAGGGAAGAGGAGGGCAAAGGAAAGGAATAAATAATTCTGTGCCTTCCTCTCCCACATTTATTTCTTTTCTTTATTCAAGAGAACATTTAGAATTATATCAGGATTTTTTGTTGTTGTTGTTTTTTCTGTATGAATTGGGCAGGATATACCTAAATGGAAAAGCAATTTTTGTGAGTAGAAGGTAAACCAGAGTTTTAGGTGACAGGAATTTAGAGATTTTTTTTTAAAGATTTTATTTATTTATTTTTAGACAGAAGGGAAGGGAGGGAGAAAGAGAGGGAGAGAAACAGAGAAACAGCAATGTATGGTTGCCTCTCACATGGCCCTCATGGGGACCTGGCTGGCAACCCAGGCATGTGCCCTGACTGGGAATTGAACCGGGACCGCTTGGTTCCCAGCCCGCGCTCAATCCACTGAGCTACACCAGCCAGGGCGGAATTTAGAGATTATTGATGGTATAACTTGTTATTTCAAAAATAACTTTGGAAAGATGAAAAATATTTAACATATTCACTAATTAAATATGTAATCCAAAACAATTTATCTTTTCCCGCTTCAGAGCAGGAAAAATATTTGATTTTTTAGTCAGGTTTTTTTAAAAGATATAAATGACAGTTTACTCCATAACTACCAAAAATGTTTGTTTAGAATTTTTATTTATGTCTACAAAGCAATTTTCTTTTAAGGATTCTTTCAACATTCAGAATACCATGAAAAATAGTCATTGCTTTTTATCATCTAGATGGAAAGGAACTATTTTATTTTTTTTAACATTTTAAATTATATAATTTTATATGACATACAGAAGTATAAAGGGATAATGTCAGACAACTTATTAGAAATTTTAATAAGAATTTGCTTAGAAAAATGAAAAAAATAAAGCTCCATCATCTAATTACATACTACCCTTACAATGAATATGTGTCACATTTGAATGCTCTTGGCAAGCCTTATTACAATGTAGTACTTAAAAAAAAAAAAACAACAAACCTTTGTATCCACACAAAGAACATCTTCCTTTATCCTTCCTACTTTTAGACCTGTGCAAAAGAACATTATGGTTAGAAGGTAAGACAAAATTCTCTAATTAGTTCCTGTAAGTTCTTTAATTAAGAGTGAGAGGAATAGTCTGGTAACTTACAGTTTTGTAATTGAAGCTTTCCCCATACAATGAAAAGCATTCTCTGCACTAATATCATTCATAGGCCATCATCTTCAAGTCATTTTTTTTGCAAGTATAGGTTATGACCCTTTTACTGAGTGTATCTACCTCCTTTAATCTTTTTATATTACAACTCTCTTACAGTTAATTTATTCAGGGTTTTTATAATTCACTGATGCTTAAGAATGAATTGAGAAAAATAACTAGTTTTTCTTAGAACAGTAAGAATCATCAAATATGTTTGAAATCATATTATGTGCAATTGACTTATTTTGTTTTCCACTTGTGAAATTTAACAGTTCTAGCCTGTTCTACCTCCTATTGCCAACGAAGGAATATTTCTTCCTGGATAACAGTAAGCCAATTCTAAACTGAAAAAAAATTTGTCGCAAGTTGTATTTCTGACAGAATTTTAATATTATTCTGTCACTTTTACTTTATTTTGTTTTTAAAGATCTTATTTATTCATTTTCAGAGAGGGGAAGGGAGGAAGAGAGGGAGAGAAACATCAGTGTGTGGTTGCCTCTAGAGTGCCCCCTACTGGGGACCTGGCCTGCAACCCGGGCATGTACCCTGACTGGTAATGGAACCAGCCGACACTCAATCCACTGAGCCACACCAGCCAGGGCAGGAAGAGAGACTCTTTATCACTGGAGATGGAGCATTGATAATGAGATGAGTTTGTATAAAGAGACCTAACTACAATAACCCTTATCTTTCATTAGTTCCTTCATATATTTCCTAGTTACTTCCCTGTGATTTGTCTGTCAAAGCCCAGATCCCCTTTCCTTTGTTAAAATGATATATAAGCCACTGAGTCTAACTACTTCTTTGAGTTTTACTTCTTTTCGGTGAACTTTCATGTATGTAAACATTAATAGAAATTGTTGGGATATTCAGATATATACCTTTAGTAGAATACTGTGCAGAAGAAAATAGTGGCTGCCCTGCTGCCCTCAGCTCAGTTTTGACTGACAGTGGTAACTAGGGTAAAAGAAAAGTCTGCAGCCTGAATCAGGATCAGCAGGGAGTTTTACCTGGATGTAGTGCAAAGAGAGATACCCCATACCCTGTAGTGAAGAAGGGTTCCTTTTAGTTAGATGTTTTTAATGATTCTTCGCTGATTTAGATTGATTTGTAGATTTAAGCAGTTCACTGAAGCACAGGCTTCCTTTTTTAGGGAGATTATTTTGCTAGCTTTATTCCATATCATGTTACAAGAAAACAACAGTAACTATTACATCTTTCATAATACAGACTTCATTGGTAACAAATACACAGCCTATATTATTTTCTTCTCTTTACTTTGTGTCATTTTGAAGTATAATTGTTAAAGGTTTAGTAGTTGTTACTGCTAGCATGCTAATCTTAGACTAAGTTTGAGTTAGTTGTACTTTATTTTTATATGCTGTATTTATTTTGAATAGAAAATTTCACTATTTGAAGTGATTATATTAATTTCTTATCTTGTACTTTCCCTTTTACATTAAGTTAATCATAATCTGGTTTGGGTGTTGCCAGCTTCTTGGTTAGGAGTGCAACCCCAATCAAAATGTTACATTTATGATGAGGGAAAAAAACAACAAAGATTGACTTTTTAATGTGGTTTCTTTTTTCTCATTTTTTAAATTGTTTTTCAGTTATAGTTGTCCCCATTTTTCACCCATTACTCTCCCCTGCCCAACCCCCCCCACCCATCTCCCACACTCACTCCTCCCCCATTGTCTTTGTCCATGGGTCCTTTAATAAGTGTTCCTTGACTTGACCCTTCCTCTTCTCTCCTCTCTGCTCTGGTCACTGTCAGTTTGTTCTTTGTTTCAATATCTCTGGTTCTATTTTGCTCATTTGTTTTGTTTTGTTGATTAGGTTCCACTTACAGGTAAGATCAAATGGTATTACTCTTTCACCGCCTGGCTTATTTCACTTAGCATGATACTGTTCAGTTCCATCCATGCCGTCCTTCTTTCTTTCTGCTACATAGCATTCTATTTTGTAAATGTGTTTCTGAGATTGTTTCAGTGATTAACTAACTTTTAGAGTTTGAGGAGATAGAGAATTTAGGTATTCGCCATATTCCTCACATTCACTTTTGTATTCTGCTTACCACCTACTCATTTTAAAAAAGGATTTTTTTTAGAAATTAAAATACAGGAATGCATGTAGAGTGAAGGCAGGTTTTTTTGACAAAAAGTTATAAACACTTTATCCAATGTTAATTTTTATGCATTTTTTATTTATTGATTTTAGAGTGAGGGAAAGAGAGAGACATCAATTTGTTGTTCCACTTCTTTATGAATTCATTGGTTGAGTCTTATATGTTCCCTAACTGGGTATTGAACCTGCAACCTTGGCATATCAGGATGATGCTCTAATCAACTGAGCCACCCAGCCAGGGCAGTTTTTATACATTTATGTGTTGGTATTTTTGAATTGGATACTTGTTTTATTTTATGAGACTAGCAGTATATAATTTAACCATGTTAATAAATTGTAGGTATGTGTGTTTTGTTTATATGAGGCTTTACAAATTGTCATATGTGTTTTAACTGGTTTATAAGTGTTTTTTTAAAAAGGTGAAAATATGGCAAGATAGACTTGACAGCCACATTCCAGAAGGCATATAAAGCTAAAATTTAATCACAAGAAATATGGCTGTAATGAAGGTCTTATATAACAAAATGATTTCTAAGTATTCAGCTGATAGCTTATAAATCCCATTAACACAGTTGTGATCTGTCCTTAGAGTTCTTTAAAATAGCATTTAGTCCAGAGTTAAAAATGGTTAGGATTTATTGCATGATTTCTGAGTTCCAGGCATTGAGCTTCTGTGTTATGCATATTATTTCATTTAATTTTCATGATAAACCTATGATGTAAGATATATTTAGTAAAGCAAGGCACAGAGATTAACTAACTTTCCCAAGATCATACAGCTAATAAGGGATTGAGTTAGAACTTTATTCTGACATTTATTCTTCAGCAAGTTTTACTATTTATGGTTAATAAATGTTTAAAGTATACAGTTTATAGAACACAGAGGCCACTGTGTTCTGGAAATGTGGAAAATTGGTTGAAATTGTTTTTCTCTTATGATTACCATTTTAAGCTGTGCACAGTTAGATCTTTTTGGTGTTTTGTAAAAAAAAATACAGTTGTATACTATTTTTAAAAATAAAGTATACAATTTACAGTGAAGTATAAAGTATAAAGCTGATTTGAACCTTAGAGACCATTCATTTGAACTAAAGCTTAGACCCGGAATTGTAAGGTGACTTAACTGCAAGTTGTGGCAGTGCTGGGGCTATCACTTGATTCTTCTGGCTACTACCCTGCTGCTCTTTTTTGTGTTCAGGTGCTGTAGTTGTGTTTTGTGGAACTGCTTAATCTTTTCTTTAATCAGCAAATTAAGTAGGACTACATCTAGTCCATAGGACACCTATGCTATAATGTTTGCCATGTACTAGATCAAATGCATTACCTTTATTATTTAACACAGTGATATTGCATCTGGTTATATCTATCAATGGATAAAAGTAAATTTGACAAGCAATTAAAATTTAGAGCCAAGTTTCCATTGACTTTTAAAAACTTTTTAGTAGAAAAATTATTTAAGATATAATTTATTATTAGATATATAAAAGCTGAAACAAAAAATAAAATAGTAGTTATATTTGTTTGCAGTTTCAAAGTGAATGAATTAAAAAATGTTTGATAAGTCAGTTACTTGGAATAAATTTTTTCTTCTCCATAGAAACAGGTGTTTTAAACACAGGCATGATATTTCTACCTGAGTCAGTAGTTTAGGTAGAGTGTTCTCTTTTTCTGTTTGTTTTGGAGCCAGCTCTGAGCTGCAGAAGCTGCAAAGATCTTTTGGAATTTTGAGATTCCCATTCTATATCTTTGCTGGATAGTCCACTTCAAATGGCAGCTGATTTAATCCTTCATAGAATTCTGTGCCTTACCACCAAAATTCTGAAGTAGTGACTTCCGAGAAGTTTTTATGGTGATGCCCTAGTGGTTGAGATGCCAAAGGAATTCATGAAACTGTTTATTTATTTCTTTATCAACTATGATGAAATATGACAGTGATTCTTTAGACCAGCATTGTCCAATAGAAATTTTCTGTACTTGCACTGTCCGGTATAGTAGTCACCAGCCATTTGTATGGCTTTGAGCATTTGAAATGTGGCTAGTGAAACTGAATTTAAAATTTGACTTAATTTTAATAAATTTAAATTTAAATAGTCACATATGGCTAGTGACTACTGTATTACATAGTGCAGCTTTAGGCTGAAATTATGGTTCTAATTGCATATGAGGATTTCCAACTTTTTAGGGTGTTTGTGAGTGGTCTCTAAGTAGCTGCTGTGGTGCTAAAGCCGTTGAAGTTGGTTATCTTAAAAGTTATCTCTATAGTCATAGGCAGCAATATCTTGTTCATATGGATAGGTCTTTATTAGTTGAATATTTGTAAATTGAGTATTAATTTCAGAGTTTTGCTAAGTGGTATTTGTATGATAATTTAACAAAAAGATTATAACAAGTCTCATAGGCTAATTGTGGCTCTTAAAAATATTCTGTATTCTTGGTATTGGTAGGTCCTTTTAAAATTCTTATTTTAAATAAAGCAATTCAAATGTGTTTTTAAATAATTATTCTAACAGTATTTGTTTTTCAAGCCCAAAGAATTATAGACATACAAGGCCATAAATTTCTGAAGCCCAAGTCTATGACATTAATCTGTTTTTTTCCTAGAATTTAGCACATTACCTTGCATACAGATGGCAATGAGTAGTTATTTATGAATGACTTAATCTATGATAAAATATATCCAATTAGTTTTTTTAATTCATTGATAAAAACCAAAGAAATATGAACTAAAATTTATTTTAAATTGTGTTCTTATGGAAATAATTTCATTTACATCTTAAACAAGAATAGATAACAGTAAAAGATTAGTATCACTTAACATTTGAAAATTCAGACTTAACTTAATACATTATGGAGGTGATCCTTTTACAAAAGGATGTATTTAAAAAATTATAATGGAATAATTCAGACTTAAGTAGTAATTGCTTAATAGAATCACCATTTTACTTACTAAATTTTGGTTCATTCAGGAATGAACCAGTTATGGAAATGAGTTACATGTATATGTTAAACATAATCAGGCTTAAAAAATGAGCTTTTCATAGAAAAAAGATGAAATATGTGTGCATTAAATTTAATAAAACCATTCTTATATTAGGTACTTATATTTTATAGGAAGGAAAACTAAGATATAACTTGTTGCATTGTCTGGAGTCACTTGGTGAGTTTGGAGATCAAAATTAGATCCAAGAATTTCTGAATCTCAAGTTTCATGTTTCAGTATTTGGCATTACATAAAATGATTCATAAAATTGGCTGATACCATGTGTCATTACTTAGGTGACAATTTACAGAAAGTCAGCTCTGCATCTTGATGGACAACAACCCTTTTCAGCCAAAAAGTAATTGTTGCTGCCATGACTGATACTATTATATGTGTCTTATGTATTGATAACTTTGCTTCAGGAGAAAGGATGTGAGGTAGGCACATTTCCTTAAAAACTCTTAGATTGTTAAAGTAACAAATGCTCACATAAAAACAAATAATGGAAATTAAAAAGTGAGCAAAGTAGAAAGAAGTGTTTTCTCCCTATGCTCAGTGGTAACTATTATCAGTTTGGTATATATAATCACATATGCACAGACAAAAAATAATTATTTCATAAAAAATCATAAAGCTATTATATGTCTTTAAATTTTTTTCCAAAAATATATCTCGATGTACAATACTCGCCCCATATTTGAAGTTTCATTTTCTGTGCTTTCAGTTACCTGTAGTTAACCGTAGCCAAAATATTAAATAGGACATTTCAGAATAAACAGTTCTTAAATCTTAAATTAAGCGCCTTTTTGAATAGCATGATAGAATCATACCTTTCAGCTCCATCTCCCTGTTGGAGAATCAGCCCTTTATCCATTTTATCTGTGCTGCATAGCACTATCTGTCTTGTTGGTCACTTAAATAGCTGTCTCAGTTATCAGATCAACTGTTGAGGTATTATAGTGCTTATGTTCAAGTAACCCTTACAGTACCCTGATGCTGTCACAATACCCATGTCATTCACTTCACTCATCTTGTCATGTAGGCATTGTTTTAGCTCACTTCACAAGAAGGGTAAATATATTACATGATATTTTAAGAGAGAACATCCACATTCACATAACTATTATAGTATATTGTTATCATTGTTCTATTTTATTAGTTACTGTATTGTGGTTAATCTCTTACTGTGTCTAATTTATAAATTAAACTTTATCATATGTGTATGGGAAAAAACATAGTATATGTAGGGTTTGGTACTGTCCTTGGTTTCAGGCATCCACTGGGAATTATACAAAGGTAAGGGCATTGTATTGACAGCAGCATTGCCCTGTTACAAAGAATGAAGAAATTCATCCATTGTCTTCTGTATTAGTGTGCTAGGGCGCCATAACAAAGTCCCATAGCCTGGACAGATTAAACAATAGGAATTTATTTTCTCACAATTCTGGAGGGTAGAAAATCAAGGTGCTCCTAGGGTTGGTTCTTTTGAGGGCCGTGAGGAAAGGATCTCTGTTTCAGGCCTCTCTCCTTGGCTTATAGGTGGCCATCTGCTTCCTGTGTTTTCAAATGGTCTTACCTTTGTATATGTATCTGTGTCTTGATCTGTTCTGTTTTTTTTAAATCCTCACCCTAGGATATGTCTATTTATTTTAGAGAGAGAGGAAAAGCGGTCGGGAGGAGAGAAAGAGAAAGAACATTGATGTGAGAGCAACATTGATTGGTTGCTTCCTGTATGTACCCTGGACTAGGGATCAAACCCACAACTTTTTGGTGCACAGGACGATGCTCCAACCAACTGAAACGCCTGGCTAGGGCCTGATCTCTTTTTTGAAGGACACCAGTCATACCAGATTAGCTCTTACCCTAGTAACCTAATTTTAACTTAATTACCTCTTTAAAGACTGACTCCAAATATAGTCACATTGTGAGGTACTGGCGTTGAGGACTTTGATACATAAATTTTGGAGAAATACAATTCAGCTCATAACATATACTAACTAGAAATAAATGATACTTTTATTATCATTTATACTGATATTTCCTCTATTTTTTTTAAATTAGGCATTGCCTGACTTTGCCTCATTTCCTAGTCCATAGATTATTATATACTGTGTACCTACTGCCTATCTAAAGTATAGAGGGAAACATACTCTCAAGGAGCTCAGTTTGGACTTTGACATATAATATTTTTAATCATTTGACTTGAAAACTTTATATAATTAGTAATATAGTATAGTTTAGAAAAGCAAGAGATCAGTTCATTATGTTAGTAACATTTGGAAAAATGAGGATTTTTTGGCAAGTGGCCTACTAAATGTTTAAATAATGTTAGGGCAAGAAATGATTTGTGACATAGTTTTGTAGAAGGGAAGTTACCCTGAATGGAATAAGCCTCATTTCGTTCCCTTATTTTCGTGTAGGGGTGTCCAACGTTTTGGCATCTCTGGGCCATATTGGAAGAAGAGTTGTCTTGGGCCACACATTAAATACATTGTAACACGTAATCACAAAAAAATCTCGTAATGTTTTAAGTAAAGTTTGTGTTGGGCTGAATTCACAGCCATTCTGGGCTGCGTGTGGCACACTGGCTACAGGTTGGACACCACTGGTAGCACCTCATTCCTGCTTTGCTCTGTGCCTGGCATTCCTGAATTTAGTTTAGTTTTTCTAGTATATCTACATCTATTGCCTCTTATTCTTAGTTTATATCCTTTTTGTTAATACTTTTTTTTTTCAGGTAATTGTTAAGTGAAATTACTTTTGTAAATATAATCATATTCCAGGCATATAACTGAAATTCACTTTGCAAATTTCCTGTCCACTGTAACTACTGTCAACTGTTACCTATCTATCTCTATCTGTATCTACCTGTTTATCTACCTATTGATAGTTATCTGTCATCTAAGAGAGTGAGTTCTGAGTTTCTCATTGTTGCTACCATGTACTAACTACAAATATAAATTCAGAAATTGCTATTATGACTATTAAAGTAGATCTTAAGTATCATGTATTACAAAAATGTATTGATTTGTTTTTTTTGAAAATAAGGTTTGCTTTCCTTTTGAGAATTAGAAAATCAAAAATGGCAGAACTCTTTATGGAATGTGAAGAAGAAGAGTTGGAACCATGGCAGAAGAAAGTAAAAGAGGTTGAGGATGATGATGATGATGAGCCAATCTTTGTTGGAGAGATATCAAGTTCAAAACCAGCAATTTCAAGTAAGCATTTACTTTTAGCGAAGCCAAGTTTATAAGGTATTGTTTCTAATGGAAAAAATTATGAACTGGGTTATAGGTACATATGATCTTGTTCTTTTAAAAAGAGTTGGGGATGAACAACTGGGTGGGAGATAAATAAGAATTTTAGAAATAGGGTAGGGATGTGATTGGGTACTTGAGGAAGGTGATAAGAAGTTAAAATATCAGATCTGAGAAAGAGAAGCAGACTAAGATTAGGTGGTGACCCTGGAGGTCTTTTGTTTTTAGAAATC
Organism: Micronycteris hirsuta; assembly: GCA_004026765.1. Classification (NCBI taxonomy): domain Eukaryota; kingdom Metazoa; phylum Chordata; class Mammalia; order Chiroptera; family Phyllostomidae; genus Micronycteris; species Micronycteris hirsuta. Next base: position 228,810 of record PVJI01000664.1, read on the forward strand.
ATAATTTTTAGTAGAGCCAAGTATCCTATTTGTTTATTTATCCTATTTGTTCATTTATCTTTTTTTTTCCACTCCAACTCAGAAGTGGGGAAAAAATGGGTTTAGAATACTTTGTTTAAAATGTCAGAATGTACTGAATGAGTTTATGTGTCTCACATAGGGGTTCTCAAATCCAGGCAACTGCCTCATTAGATTGTCATTCATTCATAAATAAAAAATGTATAGGCAGTGAAGGCTTGATTGCATAATTTCCAGCCTGTATACCAACAGGTACTTCTGACCATACCCATTATCCTGCCACTGCATTTGTTGGGTTGGCCAAAAAGTCTGTCCGGTTTTTTCCATAAGATGGCTTCTAGTAGCACTTAGTTGTTTTTAATTTCACTTGAAACAGTTTTGTTAGATTGTATTGTGACAGCTGTCATATCAACGTGCATTGGAAAAATATCTTATCAAAATTAGTGAATTTTTGTGCAGCCATTTTAATATTGAAGATGGAAAAAATATGCAACATTTTGGTATATTATGCTTTCTTATTCCAAGAAAGATAAAAATGTAACAAAATGCAAAAAAAGGATTTGTGCAGTGTATGGAGAAGGTGCTGTGACTGATCGAACATGTCAAAAGTTGCAAAGTTTCATGCTGGAGAGTTCTTGTCGGACAATACTCCACGATTGAGTACACCAGTTAAAGTTGATAGCAATCAAATTGAGACGTTAATTGAAACAATCAGCGTTATACCATGTGGGAGATAGCAGAATACAAAATATCCAAATCAATAAAGTTACTGGTGAAAATGAAAAATGTGTCTTTTATTTTATGGAAAAAAACAAATGGGCTTTTTGGCCAACGCAGTATATTCATGAAAGAGAAGGACACTGTCCACAGCTACTATACTTTGATGACATAGCAGTTAGTTAAAACTTAAAATTGTTACAGCTTTTTAGAAGAACACTTCAATACTTTCATAGATACTAGATATCAGTTTGAGTAATTGGATTTGACATTGTTACAATGTTAAAGCAGAGAGCAGTACACCAGTTAAAATGCCCATTCAAAACTATATAGAAGTACAGAGAAATAATGTACAAATTTTAGATTTCCTTACCAAGGCAGTACTTAGAAGTGTGATTAAGAGACTATTTTTAAATTTTCAGAAAGCCTGGTTTTTGTTTCTGTTTCCCCAAAACTTGCAATAACACTTTTATTCAGTTTTATTAGAGGGAGAATAACTTAACCAATTGAATTCTCAATACCATTTTCTCTGGCAGATTGATAATCTCTCATGAGATGCTTGTTGATAGCAGAACATAATTATATATTCTCTTTATTGTTTCTAGTCTTTGTGATTATTTTATACTGGAATATTACTAAATTGCAAAATTGTTACTAAAACATGATAGTTAAGATTCAAGTTGAATTTATTCTGATTGTACATGATTTAACAGTGTTTGACTAGAACAATATTTATTAGTTTTAAAATAATTATGTAAAAAGTACATTGACCCCAGTAGAACTTTTTCCTGAACTGTTAAGATGCTGAATTTAAAAGATTATATTTTTATGTGTAAATCATAAAATACCTTAACATGGAACATGGATTGAATGTTTATATAGAACTGCCAGAAAGGAAGGTAAAATCTTGTGTTTTGTAGAAAACAACCACCAAAAAGTACTTTGGTAATAGTTCTTTAATGGTTTAGTAAATACTTAATTGTGAGTTTCCGAATGAATATGGTGTTAAGTTGTTGGAACAGATTCTTTTTTTTAAATAAAACATCTGTAGTGCTTAGATACGGAACACTGGATTGCTGTTATCAGAAAATAAAACTATTTTTGTGAGATCTGGTTCCCCTTTACTGAGGGAAAAAAAGGAAACTTTAATGATGTTTGGTGTGTTAGTGCTTTTGTTTTTTTCTAACCAACAATTTTAGGTAAATCCCCACTCTTCCAAATCTTAGTTAGGCTCACATTGACTTCTGGTATAGTGGTAGATTGTAAACTCCTTAAATTGTAAGATAATCTGGGAAACTGTAGGTTCATTTTAGTTTGCATTCTCTGATAGTTTCTCTTTCAGAACTCAAGAGTAATGGTGCAGATAATCCAAAGAAACCCTCATGAGGACATACTTCAAAGCTTATAGAGATGTGCATGGGATATGGAGTTTGGACAGGGGTTTGATTTTGAGTAATAGGAACCTGAGTATATATACAGCCCTATCATCACTTAAAGAAAGACATATACTTTACTTATAGGTTATATATGAATGTATTTTTGGAAAAGTTTTACTCATTATAATGGACTGTTTCTTTGCCATACAGAAGGTTTGACTTAAGTAGTCCGGTTTATCAGTCTTTACTTCTGGCGTTTGGATTTTACATTATAGTTAGAAAGGTTGCTCTAAGTCTGTGAAACAGTTAAAGCTTGGAATCTTGTTTCTTTAGTAGATAAATATATGCATATGTTTAAAATGAACTGTATTCTTAAGTCAGTGATAACTTACAAGTGTATATTCCTTTCAAGAACCTGTTTTCAATTAATAATGTCTATTACCTTAATATATATTTCATTCAAACGGATGAATTTTAAAATAAATATAATTTTTTATAGATATTTTGAATAGAGTAAACCCCAGCACATATTCGAGGGGAATAAAGAATGGCGCACTCAGTAGAGGTATAGTATTATTTTATTATTTTAATTTTAAAGTGAAGTATTTTGATATCATTGATTATATAGAAATATATTCAATATATTATGTAATTTTGAAATACAGGTATTACTGCTGCATTCAAGCCTACAAGTCAGCACTACACGAACCCAACATCAAATCCAGTGGCTGCCTCGCCAGTAAATTTTCATCCTGAATCTAGATCTTCAGATAGTTCTGTTACTGTTCAGCCTTTGTCTAAACCTGTAAGTGTTTCTGAAACTACACAGTCAGCTCAGGAATACATTGGATATTATTTATCAGTGTCAACCATACCCAGTTAAAATTCTGGACTATCATGGCTAGTCAGTCATTCAAAAGAAGCATAATCCCCGTCAGAAAATGTCATGGTAGCTTATACTATACCCAAAGTAGTAACTGTAGGAACTAACTCCCCAACCTGTTCCTAAATCAGGTAATATGCTTAAGTTAAACAGGTATAGTATTAAAAATTGCACTATCAAAATATGAAAAAGTATAATCAGTAATGAATATTGCATAATGGCAAGCTGTTTAAGATTATAAACTGGGCCAAGTGTTCTTAGTTCTTAATTGGGAAAATTCTTGAGAGGCTATCACAGTTTTTTATTCTAAAATCGTACTATCATAGTTAGTATAAAATATTCAAAGCCCTGACTGGTGTGGTTTATTGGGTTGGGCATTGTCCTACAAAGCCAAAGGCCACCAGTTTAATTCCCTGTCAGGGCACATAGCTGGGTTGTGGTTCAGTCCCTGATCAGGGAGCATATGAGAGGCAGCCAATTGATGTTTCTCTTGCACGTCGATGTTCCTCTCCTTCTCTTTCTCCCTCCCTTCCCCTCTCTCTAGAAATAAATAAGTAAGATCTTTAAAAAAATACCTCAACAAAAAAAATAGTTAATGGTAATAGTTAATATTTGTTGAACTGTTAATATGTGTAAGGCTTTGTGCTAAATGCTATCAATATAAAAATTAATCTAATTTAATTCTCAAATGTCCCTGTGAAGTAAGCAGTGTTATTATCCCTGTTTTTTATTTGAGGAAACTGAGGCTCACAGATGTTAAATAAATTTACTCAGCATCACACAGCTGGCAGATGATAGTTTTGGGATTTCAATCTAGACTTACCCACAGTTCATATATATTTGCATACATACATATGTACATATATACTCATACATATATGTTATATATAAATGTATACTTTAAAAAATGGGAGCATTTCCTTAGTATGACAGTTTTCAAAGTTCTATTTTCAAGCCCTGGAGTTTCCCTGAGACTCTTTCCTGGATTTTGGAGTCAACACTATTGTCATAATAATACAAAGACACTATTTGCCTTTTATATTATGTTGACATTTGCACTTATGATGCAAAAGCAATGCTGGGTAAACTGCTGGTGCCTCAAGACCATCGGTATCAGGCTGTACTAGCAGGTTTTGTATTAGTCACCACCATGCACTCACAGTAAAAAATATTACAATCATCCTGTTTCCTTGAGATGTTACTAATTTTGTTAACTCTGCTTTTGAATATGTGTATTTTAAAAATATTTTGTGGGGTGAAATGGGTAGTATGTGTAAAGCACTTCTTTGAACTATGATGTATCTTGAAGTAAACTGCTTGTGTTGAATTGTGAGCTAAACTACCCACTTTTTAAAAATAGAAGACCATTTTTACTTAAAAGAATGACTATTATTTGTTTCTCCATATCAGTGTTACTACAAACTTGTGGTTTAAAACCACACACATTTCTTACCTTACAGTTTCTGTGGGCTAGGAGTCAGGTCATAGCTTAGCTGGATCCTCTGCTTCAAGATCTCACAAAGCTATGTTCAAGGTGTAGGCTCTCAGGTAGCAGTCTCATCTGAAGCTCGACTGGGGAATATCTGCTTCCAAGTTCTCGTGGTATTGGCAGCATTTGATTACTTGAGTTGTCAGACTGAGAGTCTCAGTATTTTATTGGCTTTTGGCTGGCTCCTTTTCCATGGGTCTTCCCAACATAGCTTTTTGCTTCCTCAAAGCCCACAAGAGAAAGAGAATCTTGGCAGGGTAACATTAAAATCATATGTAATGTGATCACATACAAAAAGTCATGTATAACCTGTCACCTTTGCTGTATTATTTTGGTTAGAAGCAAGCAAGTTACACTCAAAGGGAATCACATAGGACATGAATACCAGAGGGTGGGGTCATGGAGGCCACTTTTGAGTCTGGCCACCACATACAGTGTGTTATTTAATCTTGGTTTTTTGGCAGACATTTCCACAGAATTGAAAAGGTCACCTGTTGGCCCTGGCTGGTGTAGCTCAGTGGATTGAGCGCGGACTGGGAACCAAAGGGTCCCGGTTCGATTCCCAATCAGGGCACATGTCTGGGTTGCGGGCTGGGCCCCCAGTGAGGGCGATGTGAGAGGCAACCGTACATTGCTGTTTCTCTCCCTCTCTTTCTCCCTCCCTTCCCCTCTCTCTAAAAATAAATAAATAAAATCTTAAAAAAAAATATATATATATATATACTTAAAAAAAAAAAAAGAAAAGGTCACCTGCCACTTAAAGAAAAACGACTGATAGTATTTTTTGCGAATGGTAAAATTCGAGCTTTCAAGCAAAAATTAGAAATTTGGAAAACTTGTATCTGACACCATGATCTTGACAGCTTCCTTAAGACTTTTCTAATGGGTGGTGGTATTAATATTTATGATTTTTGATATTGTGTAATGAACTGTGTCAAGATTTGGGAGATCTGCATAATTCAAAGAAACCAATATTTTCCGTGTAGCCAGTGCATGATGTTAAAAAGTTATGCATGAAAGAAAGATTTATTTGCTCTGGCTGGGTGCCTCAGTTGTTTGGAGCATCATCCCCTACATCAAAAGGTTGCAGGTTCAATTCTTGGTCAGGGCACATACCTAGGTTGCAGGTTTGATCACAGGTCGGGGCATGTATGGGAGGCAACTGATCAATGTTTCTCACATTGATGTTTCTTTCTCTCTCTCTCTCTCAAATTAATAAACATATCCTCAGGTGACGATTAAAAATTTTTTTTTAAAAAAGAAAGATTCATTCAGAGTGTAAGATACATTAATAGATTTTAATGTAACAAAGTACAAAAAAGTTTAGTGATAAGAAGATTCCACATTCCAAAAACCTTTAGTACCAACTGTTGAGTTTTGTTGTAGTATTGTATATTCACAGTTATCCTGAATTATATCAGAATACTCCCTTTTTGAACTATGTATATATTTATGAAGCCATGTTGTCTTTATATTTTCAATCAAAACACTTCCTAACAGATTAAAAGCAGAAGCAGATATGAGACTGTAGCAATTTTTTATTAAGCTAGGCATTAAAGAGATTTGCAGATATGTAAACCAGTGTTACTCTTTTCTCTAATTTTTTGTGTTTTCAAAATAATCATTTTCTTATAAAAATTACTTATGTTAATCTATAATGGGTTTATTAAAATTAATAAATATTTTAAAAAATTTCTGTTTTACTATCTAATATGATAAATATCAATAGGTGTATCCCACCTAAATAAAAACTCTTTTGGGTCTTAAGTAATTTTTAAATGTGTAAAAGGGTCCTGAAACCAAGAAGTTAGAATACTAAAACAAAAAGTTACCCAAAGTATAGATTATTTACTATAAGTCAAATGAACTCAGTGGGTTTTTTTTTCTTTTCATCTTTATAAGCTATTTGACATAGGCCTTAGAGAAATAGTAAATTTTTCTTATGTTCTTTTGACATTAAGGGAAACAACTATCAAAGAACCTGTATATTTTCTTGTAAATGGATTTAATATAAGAATTGAATCTAAATATTTTTAGTATAATTTATTTTTGTATATTTTATATCATTACAATATGGTAATCTACCTGTGTGTTAGCACTAAAAATCGATATTTTGATGTATCTTTTATAGAAGAGTTATTAAATTTAATTTCAATTTACATAAATGAAAAGGAAGGCTACAGCCTTTTAAATGTATGGCTAAATAAACTCAACTTCCATTTATGTTTTGAAGATGTTATATATCATAAAAAATAAGAATATCTTTGGGCAAACACCTACCCTCTACCACCTCCCCTCCCCTTCTGAATCCTTTTCTATGACTTCAGCATTCTGAAATAATAATTAATAATGATATGAGCCCTGGACTAGTATTTAAAAAACTTAGATTGAAGCAAGAGACTTGAATGCTGATTCTGCCATGTTCTTAACCATTGTCTAAATCTCTATGAGACTCATTTTCTTCATTTCTAAAATGAGACATTTTACCCAGACCACTGATTCTCAATCTTGGATTCAGAGGCTCCATAGACTATATCTGATGCTATAGAAGATGGAAATCTACCAAAAATAAGAAGATTCGTTGCTATTAGTTGGAGTCAGATTAAGTCGGTGGTTTTCTAATGCTTATTGTAAGCTGTTGGCATTTGGAGGATAGAAAAACCAGAAAAAGAAGCTTTATTATTCAGTTTGGTAGACAAAATCTTTCTAGCATTGGACTCAGAGAAAAAAATAAAGTGAAAGGTGGTATGTTTGGTGTTATAAAAGTTAGAGACTGGAGTTTTCTAAATTACATTGTTTTATTTCTGTGGGCAAAGTTTTATTTATTTATTTATTTATTTTAACTATATTTTATTGATTATGCTGTTACAGTTGCCCCATTTCCCCCCTTCTTTTCCCCCTCCCCCTTACCCCCCTTTCCCCTCCCTTTAGTTTTGTCCATAGGTCATACATATAAGTCCTTCTGCTCCTGTACTTCCTATACTATTCTAACCTCCCATTGTCTGTTGTCTACCTCCCATTTATGCTACTTGTTCTGTGCCCCATTCCCACCCTCTCCCCCTACCACTCCCCTGTTGATATTCCTCCATACCTCATATAACTCCCTTCAACATTTCATACAATAAAGGCTGGGTGGTGATGAACTTCTTGAACTTGACCTTATCTGCAAAGCACTTTCTCTGCC
>PVJI01000665.1:0-236184 GCA_004026765.1 Micronycteris hirsuta
TGAATGTCTGCACATGTGTTTTAAAGTCTCATTTTATTTCTGGATTACTAGTGCTGGTTATGCTAATCAGAAAAACACAGTTGTTTTTAAGCTCAAGTCCCAAGAGAAAGCACCTCCTACAGCTAAAAATGCATTCCAGCCAATATCCAGAGGTCTACTCTAAATAACCATGCATCTGTCTGCAAATGGCTTTAAATCATGAGACAAACTTGTACCTTCTGCCCCATGTCTGATGGAAAGTCATATTTAATATTATTTCTCTCTGAGCTTCAATTACAAATGAATCTGTTTTAATTTCAAGTACTGAAAAAATAAGCAAAGCAGCTGGGCTTGCAATAAATCACCAGATAAATGTGCAGAAATTGTACAGACCAAGCAAGTAGACAAGCACAGCTGCCGTCACTGGGACATTCCATTCTCTGCCAGCAAGGCTGATCTGGGACACCACCTCACAATGAACAGCCCTTCTTAGGTCACTGGATCCTGAAAGATCTACTTACACAGACAGACATGATCCCAAATCAGAGGGAAATTGATATTCTGAAAATAAAATGTCAACAAATGTTTGAAGTTTCTCTGGCTTACTCAGAGCATACTTCAATCTTTAGCTGAAATAAAACACAAGAGAACACAATCTTCCCTGGCTTTTAGCAGTCATTAGCATGGTAGAGGCAACAAATCTGAAAAAAAATCAGAACATAGGAATGGCCTGAAACAGGTTCACTGGGGATTATTTCTGTAACTGGCACCCATAACAATGCTCTTGGGAACAGACTGATTGCAGACCTGAGTTCTTTCTACAGTCCACCGCTCCCGTAAGCTGGCTTCACCACAGTGTGTTGTTGACCCCAACTTTATGGTAGACAGCTCCTGGGCATACAAGGACTGCTACTGGACACTGAGGGGAGATAAAGGACACTAGCAGAGGGAGAGGGCAGAGAGGCGAGGCTGCCGGTTCTCTGCTATTTCAATCACCTTCCATGCGACACTAACCTCTGGGGAGGGAGAAGGACTAGAGGTTGAGTTAATTACCAGAGGTCAGTGATTTCATGAATCATGCCTACATAATAAAGTCTCCATAAAAACTCTAACTGAAAAAGTGCAGGGTGGGGTGGGGTGTGGGCGGGGAGATGGCAGCTGAGGAAGCTGAACCCACTTGCTCACGCCCTAGCACAAATTTTCAGCTGATCTTTTGACAAGTGACCTGAACAATCAATGGGAACTTAGCTAATGTGAATTTTTGAGGCCAAGGAGCACAGAGGAAGCTTTGTACCATCTAGTAAGAGGTTTGATAAGTTGCAGGGGAAACACCTGCAGCAGTGGAGAGACCAGAGGGAAGAAAGCACAGCTTGGTAGCTCCTGCCCTACCCAGAGCGGGAGTCCCAGTGCCACACAGGGAAGCCCCAGCCCGAATCGGGAGAGACCTGGAAGGATACACAGAGTCTGGGAGACAGCTGCACACACACAGCAAGCAGCACGTCCAGAGCTGCAGCGCCGACCTGGAGAGTCCAAGAGAGAAAGTCTATCTCCTAAAACTGTTGGAGGCCAGCCCTGACCGAGAAAGACTTCTTGCCTTTTGGGGAGATGGAGTGCACAGAAGCCAGGCAGTGTCTTGGAGTTGCAGTGTGAGTGCCACACGGGGACTTCTTTTTAAGAAGGGAGCAAAGGCATGGCTATGCACAGACCCTATGTGTACACACAGCTGTTCTGCCAACAAAGAGGCCAAATTGAAAGAGGGGTCTGTCCCCACTGAACCCAGCTGGCCAAGAAGAGTAGAAGGCTGCACGACAAAGGGATTGTAGGATCCCACCCAGTGTGGCTGACAAGCGGAGATCTCTGTGCAGAATGGAGGGTTTGGGTCTGAGCCTCCTGCGTGAGAAGTGAGCTAGGAGCTACATGAGCAAGAGCAGAGTGCCTGAAAGTCTTTGCAGACACATAGGGACTCTCAAATCATGGAGTACAGACCTCTGAGAAGGGGAAGGCATGCCCATCTCCCACCTGCAGGATTGCAAACTCAGCAGAACAGTAAGGCCAGGATCGAGAATCCCCTGTTAGGTGCATATCTGCAGAGGAAAGAAAGAGAAGCTCCAAAGGCTCCCTTTATGCACTTTTATCAGACACTGTGCTGGCTCCTCCTCGGGCCCTATTCCACTGAAAACAGCACAGCAGAGAGATTAGAAATTGGCACAGCAAGAGCTATTCAGGGGCCTGCCCAGCCTAGGCTCGCACACAGAGCTGCCATCCGTGCCAAGCAAGACAGAGCTGACCCTTTTACATAGACAGGCCTCTCACAGAAAACAGACAGCTGATTCATTAGAAACTATACAATATTGGAAATAATCTGGGACAGACCAAGACATGTGGCACAGGGGTGGGCAAACACACCCCTTCAGGGAACACCATCTTCCCTGAAGACCGAATAGCTCCTCCCAGGAGGGTGATCCAGAGATCCCACCCTCATCACACCAGAGGACCCTTCTGGAGGCAGGTGGAGGTGGTACATATGGTGCTGTCACACGTTAGATGAACCATCCCTGGGCCTTGTGCTGATACAAAGCCAGCAGGGCCTAACAGCGAGGACCAGCCAAGCCTGAAGAAGACAGCCACAGACTGTGGATCATTTGTTACGTCAAACAAGCTGCCTAGAGCTAGACTGGGACACCAGCTGACATCAGGGATGGGTCCTGAAAGACAAGACGGTAGGCCAACAAACATGAGACTGTGCTGCGATGAATTCCACTCATTCTTTTTCATTATTTGCATTGTTTTTTCTCCTTGTCTTTGTTAATGTTATTTCTTTGTCTTTAGTTTTGTTTCAATTATTTCATTATTTTTTATTTTATACATATTTTATTTTTTTTATTTTACTTTTATTTCTTGCATTATACCCTTGCATTAAATCTTGCATTATACTCTTCCCTTCTCTTATTGCATTTTGCTTTCTTCCTTCTCTTTCTTATTTTTGTTTTAAATTTTATTTTGCTCTTTCTATGCCTTGTTTCCATTCCTTACTCTTACTAATTCTCCTCCATCCATCTTCTCAAAACCATCTTTCTTTCTATTGGTCATCTCACATTCTTTTTTCCTTTCTTATAATATCTTTTTGTCATCTCACCTTTATTAATATTTGCTCAGCCATCATTGATATTGGGGTGGTTGTTGCATCTCTTCAATTTCATCCCTAGTTGTTTACTATTTGTTAAACTTTAAATCTCATATTTTACTGTTCCCCTGTCCTGCTCCATTTCTCCTTCCCCTGGCCATGTCATATTTTCATTTTAAATTTTATTTTCTCCCTTTCTTAGTCTGGTTTCTAACCCTTACACTTATTATTTCTCCTCCCTCTATCCTCTCAAAACCATTTTTCTTTCCTTTACAAACATTTTTTATTTCTTTTTTCTTTCTTATAATATTATTCTCTTTCTACCTGTATTAATCTTTGCCCATTCATCATGGATATCACTGTGATGGGGTTTTTTTATTTTTCAATTTACTTCCTATTTTTTCACTATTTTTTTCTCCAAACCTCATATTATACTCTTTCCTTTTCTTCCTGAATTTTGCCCTGTCCCCTTGCTATTTTATTTATGTTCTTAATTTTCTTTTTTCCTTTTCTTCACCTTGTTTCTACTGCCTTCTTTTATTATTCCTCCTCTGCCTGCCCCCTCAAAATCATTTCTCTTTCTGTTAGTCACCTCACATTCTTTTTTCCTTTCATATAATATTCTTATTCTCTTTGCACCTTTATTAATCTTTGCTCATTTGTTGTTGAAAGCATGGTAGTGGTCGAGGGGTATTTTTATGGGTATGGTTTTTGTTCACTGGGTTGTTCTTGTTTTCTTCTGGCAGCTCCTGTATAACAGCATACAAGATGTGGTGGAGGTTGTGATTCTCAGCCAGCCAGCAAGAGGGAAGACTCCAACAATGAAAGACACAACAACAATCAAAACACAATTACAACAAGAGAACCCACATAAACTGCAGAATGGACATCCCTACAGTATCCACCTCAGGAGTTCAAGAAGAGTGCACCACTGAGTCTCACAGGACTCCTACCACAGATGGCCAAGCCATGAAAACAAGGAGTCAAAGCAGATCAATCTAATGTGCAGAAACAAACAAAAAGTCACCTAAAATGGAGAGACAAACAAACAACCCTCAACTGAAAGATAAGGAGAAATTCCCAGAAAGAGTGCTAAATGAAATTGAGGCAAGGAATTTATCAGACATAGAGTTCAAAGTAATGGTTATAAGGATGTTCCAGGAACTCAATGAGAACTATAAGGAACTTAGTGGGAACTACATCAGCATGAAAAAGGACACATAAACTATGAATAAGAACCAGGAAGGAATGAAGAATACAATCTATGAAATGAGGAATATACTAGAAGGAATTAAAAGCAGGTTTGTGAAGCATAGAATTGAATCAGCAAGATAAAAGACAAGGTAGAAAAGAAAAACACCTAGTCAACAAAATGAAAAAAGACTCAAAAAGAATGAAGACAATTTAAGAAAGCCTCAGGACAACATAAAATGTAACAATATTAACATCATGGGAATACCCAAAGGAGAAGAAAAGGAGCAAGGGTTAGAAAATCTGTTTGAAAAAATAATGACAGAAAACTTCCCTAACTTGGTGAGAGGGAAAGTCATGCAAGTTCAGGAAGCACAGAGGGTCCCAATCAATATGAACCCAAATACTCCAACACCAAGACACATCATAATTAAATGGTAAAACTTAAAGACTAAGAGAATCTTAAGGGCCAAAATGGAGAAACAGGTAGTATCATATGAGGGAGCTCCAATAAGGCTATCAGTTGACTTCTCAATAGAAACACTATAATCCAGAAGGGAATGGCATGAAATATTCCAAGTAATGAAAAGCAAAGACCTACAATCAAGACTACTCTACCCAGGAAGGCTCTCATTTAAAATGGAAGGCGAAATAAGGAGCTTCCCAAACAAACAAATAAAGAAGGACATTTTCACCAAACCAGCATTGCAAGAGATGCTAAAGGCACTGCTTTAAGAAGATGAAGAAAGAGAGAGAGAGGAGCAGAGGCACAAATGTAAAGAAATAGCAATGAATAAATACCTATCAATAATAACCTTAAATGTAAATGCATTAAATGCACCAATCAAAAGGCATAGAGTAGCTGAATGGATAAGAAATCATGACCCACCCATATGCTGCCTACAAGAGACCCACCTCAGAACAAAAGATCTATACAGGCTGAAAGTGAAGGGATAGAAAAAAATATTCCAAGCAAATGGACATGAAAAAAAAGCTGAGGTAGCAATACTTATATCAGACAAAATAGACTTCAATACAAAGGTCATAATAAGAAACAAAGAAGGTCACTGTATAATATTTAAGGGAGTTGTCCAACAAGAAGATGTAACCTTTATAAACTCATGCACCCAACATAGGAGCACCTAAGTACATAAGGAAAATCTAGAAGGACTTTAGGTAGGAGACTGACAGCAATATCGTCATTGTAGGGGATTTTAACACACCATTGTCAACAACAGACAGATCATCCAAATAAAAAATCAACAAGGATATTGTAGCAATGAACAGCATCCTATGTCAAATGGACTTAATTGATATCTATAGAGGATCTCACCACAAAGAAGCAAAATATACATTCTTTTCAAAGATAGATCATTTTCAAAGATAGAACACATTGTAGGACACAAAACAAGACTAAAAACATTCAAGAAAATTGAAATCATATCAAGCATCTTCACAGGTCACAATGGCTAGAAACCAGAAATCAACCTCAAAGAAAAAACTCAAAAACATTCAAATACACAGAGACTGAATAACATGTTATTAAAATAATAAATGGGTTAACAATAAAATCAAGAAAGAAATTAAAAATTACCTGAAAACAAATTAAAATCAACACACAACAACCCAAAATCTATGGGACACAGCAAAGGAAGTCCTGAGAGGGAAACTCATAGTAATACAGGCCTACCTAAAAAAGATAGAAAAATCTCAAATAAACAACCTAACCCTACATCTATTAGAACTAGAAGACTTCTGGTCAAGATGGCAGTGTAGACAGACATGGCTCTCTTCTTCGCAAAACCACATCAAAATTACAACTAAAATATAAAACAACCATCACTCAGAACTGTCAGAAACTGAGTTGAAGTCTGAAAACTCCAGAATTAAAGAAACCACATCCATGCAGAGTGGTATGAGGGGTACAGACATGAAACAGGCTGGTCCCTCACCCACATGTGTTGAATAAAAATACAGGAGGGATAGCTCAGGAGCAAGGAGTCTGAAACCCACACCAGAACCCCCAGCCCAGGGTTCCAGTGCCAGGAAGAGAAATCCCCACAACTTCTGGTTGCAAAATCCAGCAGGGATTGAGTTGGTGAAAGACACTGCTGGAGCCCCTAGCAGTTCCTCTTAAAGAACCCACAAACAGACTCACTCCCTCTGAGCTTCAGCACCAGGGTAGCAGCTTGAAGGGCACCAGTGGTACACAGGGAGAAACTGAAGTGTCTGGCATCAAGACAAGCAGAGGCCATTGTCCTTTTTCTAAACTGTCTCCCCACATATCCAGAAAGCTGGTGCCATATCTCAGACTCCATCAACCTTGCTGAACTGACCCAACTTAGAGATCCCCAGAGACTCTCTGCCATCCAACTTAGAGGTCCACCCAAGCCAGTTTTCCATATGAATGGCTGGTCTTGGCTCAAGCTTCACAACATCCTAAATCCCATCAAACAAGCTACAGCTGGCTTCAGTGGTCTCCAGGCCTGGCACTAGCAGCATTCAGCCAAGATTCATAGCTGGGCTTCACCAGGTAATCTCCAAGCACAGCAGAAGCAGTAGTCATCTCAGACTGCTTTATAGCTCAGGCAGGGTGGCCCCAGGCAAAATACAGGTGGGGGCTGACCTCAACCTGCACCACCTGGGAAACCCCAGCTCCAGTGTATCCAGTGGACAGCTAAAGACCATGTCAAGCACCACCACCCTGCTCTGGCCCAGCTGATCCTCCACAGAGGGCCGAGGTTGGTGGTCAGTGGACATAGCCAATCCTTTCAGCTGACTGGCTTGGATAAATCTCTCCTATTGATCTTCCAACAGAAACCACAGCTCAACTATAAGAGGAAAGTGTATTCAGCCACATGAAGAGTGTGCCTCAAGCAGCCAGCTTGGTTAAAAAGGGGAGGCTATGCTACTGGACTCTACAGGACACCTACTACATTAGGCCACACTACCAAGACATGGAGTCATACCAGCTCTACTTAATACACAGAAACAAACACAGGGAGGCTGCCAAAACAAGGAGACAAAGAAACATGGCCCAAATGAAAGAACATATCAAAACTCTAGAAAAAGAGCTGAATGAAATGGAGATAAGTAATCTATCAGATGCAGAGTTTAAAACACTGAATATAAGGAAGCTCAGGGAACTAAGAAAGGTCTCGGCAGCATAAAAAAGATCTAGTCAGAAATGAAAGATACAGTAATTGACGTAAAGAACAATTTTCAGGGAAACAACAGTAGCCTGGATGAAGCCTAGAATCAAATCAATGATTTGGAACATAAGGAAGCAAAAAACAACCAATCAGAAGAAGAAGAAAAAAAGAAGCCAAAAAAAAAAAAAAAAATGAGAGTAGTATAAGCAGCCTTGGGACAACTTCAAGAGGTCCAACATTTGCATCATAGGACTGCCAGAAGGAGAAGGGAAAGAACAAGAAAGTAGAAATCTATTCAAAAAAAATAGTGAAAGAAAATTTCCCTGATTTTGAAGGAAATAGACATGCAAGTCCTGAAAGCACAGAAAGTCCTAAACAAGATGGATGCAAAGAGGCTCACTCCAAGATATATCATAATCAAAATGCCAAAGGTTAAAAAGAGTGAGAAAATCTACACAATGGAATTTACACAACAAAGAGAAAAAAGGAGCTCATACCCTTTGCGACAGCATGGATGGAACTGGAGAGCATTATGCTAAGGGACAAGTACCATATGATCTCACCTTTAACTGGAACATAATCAACAGAAGAAAAAGGCAAACAAAATATAACCAGGGACATTGAAATTAAAAACAATCTAACAATAGCCAGAGGGGAGGGTGGAGGGGACTGTGGGGAGAAGGGTTTTCAGGAACTACTATAAAGGACACATGGACAAAACCAAGGGGGAGGGTAGAAGCAAGGGAGGGAGGTGGGTTTGGATGGGGTGGGGGGAGGGGGAGAGAAAGTGCAGACAACTGTAATTGAACAACAATAAAGTAATTTTTGAAAAACGCAAAAAAAGTCCTGGCTGGTGTAGCTCAGTGGATTGAGCATGGGCTGCGAACCAAAGGGTCGCCGGTTTGATTCCCAGTCAGGGCACATGCCTGGGTTGCAGGCCAGGTCCCCAGTGGGGGCCATGTGAGAGGCAACCCCACATTGATGTTTCTCTCCCTCTCTTCCTCCCTTCCCTCTGTCTAAAAAAATAAATAAATAAAATCTTTTAAAAACACACACACACACACACACACACACACACACAAAGAACGAGAAAGTCTTAAAAGAAGCAAGAGAAAAGAAATTACGTATACAGGAGTTCCCATAAGATTGTCAGCTGATTTCTCAAAAGAAACTTTGTACACTAGAAGGGATTGTCAAGAAATGCTCAAAGATATAAAAAGCAGGGACTTGCAGCCAAGATTGCTCTACCCATCAAAAGTATTTAGAATCAAAGTGTAGATAAAGAGCTTCCCAGACAAGAAAAAATGAAAGGAGTTCATCATCACCAAACCATTATTACATGAAATGTTAAAGGGATTTATTTAATAAAACGAAGAAGACCAAAACTATGAGTAAAATGCCAAATATATGTATCTATCAACAGTTGAATCTAAAAAACAAGCTAAGCAAACAAGAAGAACAGAGACAGAATCATGGATACAGAGAATGGTTTGATGGTTACCAGATATGAGGGGTGTGGGGAAGAATGGGTGAAGAGGTGAGGGGATTAAGAAGTACAAATAGGTAGTCACAGATTAGCCAAGGGAATGTAAAGTACAGTATAGGAAAGGGAGTAGCCAAAGAAGTTATATGCATGATCCATGGACATGAACAATGGTGGTGGGATTGCCTGAGGGAGTGGAGAGTGCTGGGTGGAAGGGGGAGAAAGAGGGAAAATTGTGAACAACTGTAATAGCATAATCAATAAAATATAATTTAAAAAATAGAACTATAGGAACAACAACCAAGCCCAGAGTGAGTAGAAGGAAGGAAATAAGATCAGAGCAGAATTAAATGACATAGAGACTAATAAAACACTTCAATGGATCAATGAATCCAGGAGCTGGTACTTTGAAAAGATAAACAAAATTGACAAACATTTAACTAGACTCATCAAGAAAAAAAGAGAGAGGACCTAAGTAAATAAAATCAGAAACAAAAGAGAAGTAACAACTAATGCCACAGAAATACAAAGGATTGTAAGAAATTACTATGAACAACTATATGCCAAAAAATTGGACAACCTGGGTAAAATAGATGAATTTCTAGAAACAGACAATCTTCCAAAACTGAATCAGGAAGAAGCAGAAGCCTGAACAGACCAATAACAACAGGCAAAATCGAAGCTGTAATCAAAAAATTCCCAGCACACAAAAGCTGTGGACCAGATGGCTTCATGGGAAAATTTTACCAAACAATCAAAGAAGAATTAACTCCTACCCTTCTCAAACTATTCCAAAAAATATCAAAAAGAGAGAAGACCCCCAAACTCTTTTCATGAGGCCAGTATTATCCTAATTCCAAAACCAAGTAAAGATACAACAAAGAAAGAACACTAGAGGCCAAGAGCTCTAATGAACATAGATGCTAAAATCCTTAGCAAAATTTTGGTAATACATATCCAGCAATGTATTAAAAAGATCATGCATCATGATCAAGTGGGATTTATCTCAGGGATGCAAGGATGGTACAAAATTCACATATCAATAAATGTAATATGCATAAGTAAATAGAAGGGCAAAACCACATTAGCATATCAATAGATGCTGAAAGAGCATTTGATAAAATCTGGCACCCATTTATGAAAAAACACTCAGGAAAGTGGGAATAGAAGGAGCATACCTCAACATAATAAAGGCCATACACAAAACACCTACTGCCAACTTATACTCAATGAGTAAAACCTAAAAGTGTTTCCCTTAAGATCAGGAACAAGACTAGGATGTCTGCTTTCACCACAGTACTGGATGTTCTAGCCACAGTGATCAGACAAGAAAAAGAAATAAAAGGCATCCAAATTGGGAAGGAGGAGGTAAAGCTGTCAGAATTTGCAGAAAACATGATAGTGTACATAGAAAACCCTATAGGCTCCAAAAATCTTCTCACCCAAATAAGTTAATTTGGCAAAGTAGTGGGATACCAGGTCAATATTCAGAAATCGATGGCATTTTGTACACCACCGATGAACTATCAGAAGATGAAACTAGGGGGAAAATCCCATTTACTATATCAACAAGAAAAATGAAGTACCTAGAAAAAAATTTAACCAAGGAAGAAAAAGACCTGTACTGAGAAAACTGAAGAAAAAAAAATTGAGGAAGATACAAATAAATGGAAGCATATACCCTGTTCATGGATTAGAAGAAATAATATTATTAAAATGTCCATACTACCCAAAGCAATCTATAGATTCAATGTAATTTCTATTAAAATCCCAATAGTATATTTCACTAATCTAGAAAAAATACTCCAAAAATGTATATAGAACCTAAAGGACCCTGAATAGCCTCAGAAATTTTGTAAAAGCAGAATAAAGTTGGACGGATCACAATACCTGATATCAGACTATATCACAGTCCACTGTTATCAAAACAGCCTGGTACCAGTGTAAGAACAGACACATAAATCAATGGAACAGAATAAAGAACCCAGAAATAAACCTATGTCTCTATTGGTCAATTAATATTGACAAAGGGGACACAAGCTTACAATGGAGTAAAAATAGTCTCTTCAATAAATGGTGTGGAGAGAAATGGATTGGTACATACAAAAAAATGAAACTAGACCATCAACTTCACCATATACCTGAATAAACTCAAAATGTATAAAAGACTTAAATATAACTTGTGATACCATAAAAATCCTAGCAGCAAGCATAGAAAGGAAAATGTCAGATATCCCACATAGCAATATTTTTGCTGATATATCTCCTAGGGCAAGGGAAATAAAGGAAAAAAGTAAACAAATGGGACTATATCCAATTAAAAATTATCTGCATGGCTAAAGAAAACATCTTCAAAATGAAAAGGGAACCAACCATATAGGAAAACATACAAAAAGTATTTGCTAATGATACATCAGAAAAGGGCTTAATCTCCAAAATATATTAAGAACTCATATGACAACACCAGGAAGACAAACAATCCAATTAAATGGGCAAAGAACCTGAATAGACACCTCTCCAAGGAGGACATAGAGAAGCCCTAGAGACTTATGAAAATATGCTCAATATTACTAACCATCAGAGAGAAACATATAAAACCACGATGAGATATCACCTCACACCTGTCAGAATAGCTATCATCAATAAATTAACAAACAACAAGTGCTGGCTAGGATATGGAGAAAAGAGAACCCTAGTGCCCTGCTGGTAGGAGTTCAGACTGGTGAAGCCACTGTGGAAAATATTATGAACTTTCCTCAAAAAATGAAAAATGGAACTGCCTTTTGACCCAACAATTCCACTGCTGGGATTATACCCTAAAAATTCTGAAACATCAATTCAGAAGAACTTATGCACCCCTATGTTCATAACAGCGCTGTTTACAATAGCCAAGTTCTGCAAACAGCCTAAGTGCCCATCAATAGGTGACTAGATCAAAAAACTGTGGTACACTTATGAAATGGAATACTACTCAGCAGAAAGAAGGAAGGAACTCATACCTTTCACAACAGTATGGATGGACCTGGATAATATTATGCTAAGTGAAATAAGCCAGGTGGTGAAAGACCAATGCCATATAATCTCACTTATAAAAGGAATATAATGACCAAAATAAACTAACGACAACACATAACTAGAGACATGGAAACATGGAACAGACTGAGAGGGGCCAGTGGGAGGGAAAAGGGGGATAAAGGTGGAAAGAAGGAGAAGGGACTAGTCAAAGAGCATGTATGGATGACCCATGGCCATGGACAACAGTGCAGGGATTGACTGTGGGAGTGGGGGTTGGGCTGGGTGAAGGGGGGGAAACTGAGGCAACTGTAATAGAACAACAATTTTTTTAAAAGCAAGTTCAGGGAGCCTCCGGGTCAGTGGACACACTGAGGTGCTGGGAGGGTGATATACCCAGTGAGGGCTTGGAAGCTTCATATCTCTTCCCCACACCTGGCCCTAGGCAGCTCTTCATCTGACTATTGCTGCATAATGTACTTTACAATAAACCTGTAAACCTCAAAAAAAAATCACTTTCAATGTTATTGTGAATTGACATTTCCTAACTTGTATTTCCATCAATCCGCTTAAGGTTACATTGTTTTCCTATAGCAAAAAGGGGTAATGAACAATTAGAATAAACATGTAAGATAGAGGAGAGAGGTATTTCATTCCAAAGTTATTAAAAAGCCACATATTCCACATGTTAATGCCTTTCATGCCATATTCTAACTCATCTGACCTGAGTCTGATTATAAACATAAGGCAGTTTGCAGATAAAATTAGGAAGATTGTCAAATCCACATATGCTTAGCACCCAGAGAATATACTAAAAATCAAAATATCACTTCAATAAAGTATCTGGTTTGAAATATGATGTTTAAATTCTCCTGATACTTGATAAGATGTGAACCTTTAAAAATATGATATGGTTAAAGCAGGCTAGATCTGTGTTATTAAGAGGAAATAAGACATTATTTATTACATTTGATCAACAGTCAGTTGGAATAATTAAAACCAGGAGCACACAAACATCCTCTTTTCTTCAATCTCTTTAACTCTTTCAGGCTGAGAAACCACAGATACAGAACTGGAGCTGCGTGCCAAACTGTGGCTCTGAGCACTGAGAGATTAACGCTGCTTCTTAACGCACTCAAGGGAGTGTTTCAGGCACCGAGGACAACTGGCTAATTATGTAGCTTTTACAAATTATTGGTATGCTGATTTTGATTTAAAGCTCTTTTTCCACTCCCATATTAATGCATTTTCTGCTGTAGCCTTCCTGCATGCAGTTAGTGGCTCAAAGCCCTAAGTGACACACCAGAGCATCCTTAACACCTCAGCTGTCAGCCACAGTTGGGAATACCTTTTTCCTGGAGTGAGGGCCACAATGCAAAGGAGAAAAAAGAGCGAATGAGTAATTTCAAACAATTAAGTGTTCCTTTAAGAGTGTCTTTAGCTAGAAATAAGTCAAGCTCCAAACAGAATTAGAAAAATAACAATCTTTGAAAAATAGCATCTCAGCCAGAGGGGAGCTGTCACTTCCTATTTCTTAACAGTGCTAAATCAGTTCTCTGAAAATAAATTTTGGTATTAATACTTACACAGACCAAAAGCCAAGCTCTTCAACACTGTTAACTGTATTTCCAACCCAGGAAACCCTGTTTGTTGTGATGTAGTCTAGCACAATTGCCCACATTACTCCCTATTTCTTGAGTTGATCTGATTTATTTTTACCTACTGTTCTGTCAGGCCCCAAGAACTTCCATTCAACCCTGCTACCCACAGTAGCCACAGAAAATCTTTCATGTGACTTCTATTTTTATTTGAGCTTGGATGAGTTCCTTTTGATACACAAATTTCTCAAGAGCTGTGTTTAGCTTCCCACGTGTTCAGGAACAAGAGAGCTCTGACAGAGTCGACACGCGTGATCTCAACACCCTAAGGAGATGAAGACAGCAAATGCTTCATTCACGATTTGAACTGCATCAAGTAGGTACAAGGAAAATACTGAACAAGTGTTTGTGTCCTTCTTTTAAGTCCATTTATAAAGATATTAATCCATCTAAATTTTAGCAGAGAGATGATGGAGACGGAGAGATATGGGCTCTATTTCTTTCTTTTTTTTTTTATAAGATTTTATTTATTTATTTTTAGAGAGAGGAGAGGGAGGGAGAAACAGCAATGTATGGTTGCTTCTCACATGGCCCTCACTGGGGACCTGGCCCGCAACCCAGGCATGTGCCCCGACTGGGAATCGAACCGGGACCTTTTGGTTCCCAGCCCCTGCTCAATCCACTGAGCTACACCAGCCAGGGCTGGGCTCTATTTCTATTGAGGAAAATGTCCAGTTCAGAACCCCAGTTTCCCCACTATACATATGTGAGGGTAAGAAGTTTGGAGAGCAAACATTCAGTCTTCCTCCCATGTGTTGCTTATACATTAGCAATAGTTAATACGGGCTCTTACCCTGATTTATGTAATGCAATCTCAAAATTTAATGATTATTGGAAAGTTACAATAAGACCAAAGACTGTCACTTGCCACCCTTTATAAAGGGGTTTCTGACTTGTAGGAGGTCTTGCAGCCTTTAAATTAATAAGCAAAAGAGCTCAGATACCCTGTGTGTTATATTCCATGTAATTACAGCATTTGCAAGGATCATACAGGAAATAGAACACACCGTTGAATAAACGCTTTATTTTGAAATACTTAGAAGGAAAAGTTTCCAGTAAATCTCAGGAATATATAATCAGAGTTATGATGGCATTACAGTTTGTGGAACCTGACACTTAGGATTGGCATCAAAAGGCTTATCAAGGCTTTGAAATTAACATGGAAGAGAAAGAAAATATATGTATATGGGCATGCATGTTTATATTTTATGTACACACATATATACACATATACTTACATACAAATCTGAAATGGACTTCAACATCAACTTTCAAGTAACTGTCAGCAATGAACTAAATCTTCCCCTTTCAAAAAGCAAATTAAGAATCAGAAGAGAACAAAGAAAATACTCAGATTGTTTTTAAGTGAAGAACAAGTGATTGTTCTTAAAACACTAACAGATCTGACTTCCTAAGAGAAAAAGACCAATAATGTTATAGGTTAACTTTAAAAATTAAAACATTCTAAGTTTATAGCTAGGGACTGAAAGAGACAATGGTGAGCTTTCATGAAAACTATTTGAAGGAGAAATTACATGGAGCTTATGTTTGTGCTTTACACTATTCTCTTTCATTTCACTGAAGTCATTTGAATTTGGTGGGAAATTTAATCTATATGCCCTGATTCATTTCCACACAAATCATGAAAAAACACTGTCAAGAGTTTGATGTATATTCAGAACTATTTTTATTCTTCTCCCTTCCACCCCAGGAGGTGGCACCTCACAAGAGAACAAGAACTTACATGTGGTTTCTTTAACTGCAACTCAACCTGCTCAGGGGGTAGGGATTTTGGGGGCTATTAGAGAAGGTTGTTTGAGGAATAATAACGTAGCTATGGATACACTTTGAAGTTTACAGCACTTTGAGCTCATGGGACTAATGGTGTTGAAAATCGAAGGGTGTAAATAAAATTATTCTGGTTGGTTCCTGTATAATAATGTACACCAAGGTGACCAAAGTGTAAAAAAGGAAATGCTTTACCCATGAGAAGTGACTGACCTCAGCTTTGTGAATTATTTTTTTCTACTTGAAATTAATGATGCCTTTGTTTTTGGTGGGTTTTTGTTTCATTTTTTTAAGTGAGATTTTTATTCCTGGAGGGAATGTGCTCACCCACCCTCAAAAGAGGTCTACCAAAGTTAATCTGTCAGGGAACCTTAAGAGCAGGAGAGTCCTCTGCTCTACAACCACAATGCAAGCACCTTAATAAGAAAAATAATGGTCTAGAATTCTTATAAGGTCCTCACTAACCCTTGACAGTCTTGTAATCAAAACTAAATTAACCATTCCACTCTTGTCTCCATACTAGTACCTGTTCTGGTAACCTATACTTTCAGAAGCAGAGAAGATGAAAAGCAATAGTTTCTAACCCCTGAGATTTACACAGAATGGCCTGGATAAATGGCAATGAGCCTGACCCTGATATTTTGCTTTATAATATCCTCCAAAACCTAGTGGAAATATGGCTAAGGATGGAGGAAGGAAGAAAAAAAGTCTTTATGATCAATGGCAGAATAAGCTTAGGTAGGAATAGATGCACCAAATAAAACATACCAATTATAACCATCACAATTTGGTATTTGAATTAAAATTCAAGACTAAACCCATCTTTTTTGAAAGAATCCAAAATTTAACAGCAAGTAAAATATGGCCCTCTGTTCAAATGCCCTTTTAAATACTCATGAAGACCAAGGAAGGACCTCCCTGACTTAGTGAGAAGGTGGCAGGAGGGAATGCGGCCTGAAGGGAACTCATAGGAGCTTCTTGCCAGGCAGCATAAGCTTGCCTGGGAGACTGGGGACCTTATTGCAAAGAGAGTTATGGAGTCAGAGCTGGGAGAGGCAGAGTTGTAAGGGAAAACTTCAAATTGAGAGATTAGCATATGCTAGCAGTCCTCAAACTCCTGAGACTCAGGATGTCTTTATACTTTTAAAAATTATTGAGGCTCCCTCAAAGAGCATTTTTACAGGGGTTATATCTCTCAATATTTGAAATCACAACTAATTTTTAAATGTTTTATTTATATATTTTAAGTAACAATAATAAACCTAGAATATGTTATCACAAAGAAGATTTTTTATGAAAAATAATTATGTATTCCAAAATGAAAATATTTAGCATTGCTTTATTCTTCACATTTTTGTAAATTTCCTCAATGTTTACCTTAATAGAAGATAGCTACCTTCTACTGTATTATGATATTTTCTAAATTTAGTCTGTTGCAATACGTTGTTTTGTTTGGAGTATATGAAGAAAATGCAGCCTTATAAAAATATACATAGTTGAAGAAAGAAGGAATATTTTAAAGCCCTTCCCAATAATTGTATATATTGTTTTTGATACCCCACTAAAACTTGGAAAGTGGTAGCTTTTTAAAGATAAGTTGCAATTTAGAAATTTGAAAACATAGAAGTGACTTTCTCATGCTATGTTACATGAAAATCCATTGGTCTTTCTTCTACTTTGAATAGCTCCTTGATACGCGCTTGATAGGTTCTGGAAGTAACGCATTAATCATTGGGAAAATACTAGATCCTTGAGTTCAGATGCAGATCTTCCAAATTTGGCACATTGTATTATACATTATCAATAAAATCACATTTGTTGGTATTATCACCAATCTCATAGTAAAGGCTTTAAGTATTTGGAAACTGTCAAGCTCATAGTGGTAGATTCAAGTTTTCAAAAATTCTAATTTTTACCTGAAAGCTTAAATTATATCATTGGCAGCAAATACTGTCAGTTGTTTTCCTTGAAGTGACAGGTTTATTCCATTTTTTTATAAAATTCCTGCCAAACACTCAGGTCTAACTAAGCATAGTTTGTCATGCTTTCAAATAAAAATGGCATTTTCAGCATCTAAAGAATTGATCCGATGTTCATTCCCATCTGAACTGTAAATATAGTAAAATCATAATAAACATCTTATAATATTGAACCAGAGTTGTGTTCCTAGAAGGAACCCTAGGTAATGAACATATTGTATTGACCTGCCAGCATCCCTTCCTTTGAGGGGCTGCCCCTCCCCATTTCATGTTGTTTTAATGGCACACTCAATCATTGGCAATGTAGAAGGGCACAGAGATACAGCCTAGGAAACAATAAAGTGGATTGAACCAGACACAGGTAAGCATGCAACACATGAACTTGCCAGAGTTCTTTCCTAGAGTAGCTGTCAAATGGAAAAAAAGAAAAATGATCTCTTACAACTGGCATTGCTGTGCCTAGAGACTGTGAAGCTCAAGTTGCTTTCAGCCATCTTTCCTTCCCTGTAGAGGAGGGTGCAATCAAC
This sequence comes from Micronycteris hirsuta, assembly GCA_004026765.1. NCBI lineage: Eukaryota > Metazoa > Chordata > Mammalia > Chiroptera > Phyllostomidae > Micronycteris > Micronycteris hirsuta. The sequence continues at coordinate 17,894 of PVJI01000665.1, forward strand.
TGTTGAAACATAAGCTCTTGAAAATTTCAATGTGCTTTATTTTATTTAAGCACACATGATTTCAGAGGCAGCACAAAACCAAAAGTGGTTAGGAGCTCTTCACCTAGAGGAGCTAGGGTGAATTTTTATAGAGAAGATGTAGAAGAAAATCAATAAAATTATTTTATTGGCTGTAGATTGAGCAGTGCCTTATTTGGGAAAGCTGAGTTGGCTCTTGGTGATTGTTTTTTCTTGACTTTCATTTTCTCAGATTCAAGTGCAGTGACTGTGGCTTAGGTTTTAATTTGCTTACATAGGTTATCAACGCATTAGAGCCACCCAGTCAAATAGCCTCCTTGTTTGGTTACTTTACCACAAAGAGAAGCAGAATTCATAAATAAAAAATAATGACATTGTTTGAGCCTATGGATACTATATGTTTAAAGCCACATTTAAACCTGAGTCTGCTGAGTCCATAAACCAATATGGCCTCTTGAAGGATTTCAGTTGAATTTTGCACATGCAAGTCACAAAAGTTGTAATACACTTTACCTGATTATGGTTACCTTTTTTCCTTAAATTCTATATGAGATTGTCCTCTTTAGAGTTTTTTAAAGAACATTTATGTGTAAGAATAATCTATTTTATGTGTGACTAGTTTCCAGCTTCATGGGATGGGGTGTGGAAGGGAAAGGAGGGGAGGAGATGGAATGTGAAGGAATCAAACAAAACAAAACCAGAACAGTAGAAATAATGTAGGAATTATTTGTTCCTTAAAGATTTAAAAGAATTTCTCTATGAGCCCTGGCTGGTATGGCTGAGTGGATTGAGTGCCAGCTTGCGAACCAAAAGGTTGCTGGTTCGATTCCTAGTCAGGGCATATGCCCGGGTTGCAGGCCAGGTCCCTGACTGGGGGCAAGCAAGAGGCAACTGATCAATGTTTCTCTAGCATATCAATGTTTCTCTTCCTCTCTTTCTCCATCCCTTCCCCTCTCTCTAAAAGTAAACAAATGAAACCTTTGAAAAAAAGAATTTCTCTGTGAAATCATACAGGTTCAAATTTTTACAGTTTTTTAATATTCTCATTTATTTTATGATTACTGGTCTATCAGGTTTAAATTTTTTTAAAAGATTTTATTTCTTTCTTTTTAGAGAGGGGAAGGGAGGGAGAAAGAGAGAAAGAGAAACATCAATGTGTGGTTGCCTCTCACGTGGCCCCCACTGGGGACCTGGCCTGCAACCCAGGCATGTGCCCTGACTGGGAATCGAACCTGCGACCCTTTGGTTCGCAGCCCGTGCTCAATCCACTGAGCTATGCCAGCCAGGCCACTTTTCTTGAATTAATATTGGTAATTCATGTTTTCCTAGATAATGAGTTTTGCATTCAAGTTTTCTTTTTTTCTTTTTTAAGTATATTTTATTGATTATGCTATTATAGTTGGCCCAATTCTTTCCCCTTCACCTCCTCCATTGGTACCCCCTTCCCTCCAGCAAACCCCCTTAGTTCATGTCCACAGGTCATGAATAAAAGTTCTTTGGCTTCTCCATTTCCTATACTATCCTTAACCTTCCCCTGTCTATTTTCTACCTACCATTTATGCTTCTTATCCCCTGTACCTTTTCCCCCATTATTCTTCTTCCCCTGCCACACTGATAACCCTCCATATGATGTCCATATCTATGATTCTGTTCCTGTTCTAGTGTTTAGTTTGCTTTTGTCTTTGCTTCTGTTTTTTAGATTCAGTTGTTGATAGTTTTAATTTTGTTGTCATTTTACTGTTCACAGTTTTATCTTTTTTCTTAAATAAGTCCCTTTAACATTTTATATTATAAGAGCTTGGTGATGATGAATTCCTTTAGCTTTACCATATCTGGGAAGCACTTTATCTGCCCTTCCATAATAGCTTTGCTGGATAGAGTAATCTTGGTTGCAGGTCCTTGCTTTCCATCACTTTGAATACTTCTTGCCAATCCCTCCTTGCCTGAAAAGTTTCTTTTGAGAAATCAGCTGATAGTCTTATTGGGAAATCCTTTGTAGGTAACTCTCTGCTTTTCTCTTGCTGCTTTTAAGATTCTCTCTTTATCTTTAACCTTTGGTATTTTAATTGTGTTGTGTCTTGCTGTTGCCCTCTTTGGGTCCAATTTGTTTGGGACTCTCTGTGCTTCCTGGCCTTGTATGTCTGTTTCTTTGGCCAAATTAGGGAAGTTTTCTTTCATTATTTATTCAAATAAAGTGTTCAATTTCTTGTTCTTCCTCTTCCTTCTGGCATCCCTATGATTCAGATGTTGGCACATTTGGAGATGTCCCAGAGTCTTCTTATCCTCTTCTCGTTTTTTTGAATCCTTGTTTCTTCATTCTGTACTAGTTGATTGTTTATTTCTTCCTTATGTTCTAAATTGTTGATTTGAATCCAAGCTCCCTTCCCTTGACTGTTGGTTCCCTGTGGATTTTTCTGTATTTCACTTAGTATAGCCTTCATTTCTTCCATACTCATATTCCATTTGCCATACTCTATGAATTCTCTGAGCATCCTGATAACCAGTGTTTTGAACTGTGCATTTGATAGTTGGTTGCTTCCATTTTGCTTGGTTCTTTTCCTGGAGTTTTGAGCTGTTCTTTCATTTGGACCATGTTTCTTTGTCTTAATTTGGCAGCCTGTGTTTGTTTCTGTGTGTTGAACTACTTTGACTCTCTGTCTTGGTGCACCTGTTATGTTGTAAGGGGCGGAGCCTTAGATATTCATTCACCAGGGTGGGACAACCCACTTCACCACTTTGTGGCACTGTATATGGGGGAGGGGTCAGAGAGGGAACAATGCTACTTGCTTGGCACTTACCCCATTTTCAGTCACTTTACCCACTTCCTGAGTGGTGCCCCTCTAGCTGCTGCCCTGGTGATGGTTCCCAGAGTGGGTGGGGTCTTGTACATTCTAGGACTGTGGGTCCCTTTAAACAAACTCTCCTGAGAAACCATAAGTTCCTTCCACTGCCCCAACTCCCACTGGTTTTTACAGCCAAAAGTTAGGAGGCTTTATTTTCCAACCACTGGAACCCTACGCTGCATGTTCTGGCCTGATGGTGGGATCATTCTCTCCTCAGGTGCACCTCCCAGTTTTTATATGCCACACATGAAAGTGGAACCACCCATTCCACAGGCAGCTACCACTGCTGCCTTGCCACCTTGCAGCCAACACACACCACATCCTCTCCACACTGGCTCCCCTGTTCCGCCCCTCCTGCTCATCTGGATGAATATTTCTTCTTTAAATCCTTAGTTGTCATACTTCCATACAGTTTGATTTTCTGGCAGTTCTGTCTGATTTTTGTTTTGAGGTTAGTTGTGATCCTTCTTATGGTTGTGCAAGGAAGTGAAGCATGTCTACGTAAACCTCTATCTTGGATGGAAGTCCTCCAGGTTTTCTTATTAATTAGCCTACTCAAACACATTTTTGATATCCTCTCTGTGGTGTGGGTATTTCATATCTCTCATTCTTAATTCTACATTTAGATATATTCTCTTTCTTGATTAGATGATCTTGTGACTTAACTGGATATTCTTATTTGTTATCATTAATTGTTTTCTTTTAAAAATAGTATTGTATGCACTTAATAATTCTGCTATTCTTCTAATTTATTAATTTTCACATTTACACTGGATTCTTTCCTCCTATTTTGCTAAGCTTAATTTATTGTTCTTGCTCATTTTATCTACATTTAACTTCCTTCCCTACAGTCATTTCTCCTTGACTTCTTAGAGCACCTATATGACTTAGTTCCACCCATATTCCACCAATTCTTTTCTAACTTTTTCTTTAAATACAAAAAAAAAAATCCTTTCTTTCAGCTGGAACAGGTAATACTTTCCTCACTATTTTTTCCAGTGATTAGTCAGAAAGAACACTTCTTAATGCCTTTCAGAAAGCTGTTCAGCCAGGCATGAACCTCAACAGAAACACAGATGCATCAAATAGGCCACCTTGGATACAAGCCCTGCATGATCAGGAAAATAGGTCTGAGAAATATACAAATAATTTTGTCAAAGTAGAAGCCAATTTGAGGCATGAGAGAAAGGGGGGAAAGCTAAGACCCTGGTGAAAATATCTCACTTTGGGTATTGGGTTTAATCCTATGCAATTTATTAAATTAAACTTCCATTAATCTCCATTTAACACTGAAATTGCCAAAAATACATGATTCTTTTAATGGAAAAATTACACAGACACATCACAAAGAAAACCAAGGACCTGTCCAAGGGCAAATTTTTTTATAAGAATTTAATGTAAAGTAGTTTGACCACTTCTGAGAGGCGTTAGAGAGTCCAAGAAAATGGCTTATGATTTTAGCTACTAAAAGAATATTTATAATAACTATGATTTTTTTCCAAAGAAATTCTGCAGGAGACAGGTCCTCAATGTAAATTTACAGCACTCTGCAAGTTCCAGAGGGAAAAAAGAAAGTATTTTCAAGTGGCATACTATTGTCTGTACCTTGAAATAATTTTATCAAAATCAGAAGACAACTTTCTAATCAGCTAAGTTGGGATTGCTTAAACATGGGGTTTAGATAATTTCCAAAGAACACTTTTCAGGTTATTGTGTCATTAATACAAGGATTAAAGTGTCTTCAAAAGGCCTCTGACTAGACAGACTGCAACTGTTCCAAAGGGGCTTTACATTCTAGTCTTTTGGTGATTCAGAGACTGAGTGCCTGGGCCCTAAGGATGAGCAGCCACTACAGAAGGGCCTGACCAAATGGATTTCTTTTGTAATGGCTTGGGTAGGAGTTGTTAAGCTGCTTTTGCTGTTCTGAATAAAAGAGAGGAAATTATTCTCCTCTGGAAAAATGTCTACCCACTCCTAAACTCCCCTGTGATTACAGTTGTACAGAACATTTGTCCTCGTTTTTACAAACCAAGACTGCTGTCTCCTGTTCTGGGGCATTGAACAGCTGCTATCTGCTCCACCAGGGGAGAGGGCTGCAATTCAGGGATTAATTGAAATAATTTCCCTAGAAACAGCAAAACTTGTGTCAGTTAAGTCGTTCTGTAAGGACTAGATGAGGTTAGCAAATGAGAGCTGGGTATGATTTTTACAAACAGCAGAATCTTAAAAAGCTTCCAACCAAGGGTCACTCTTGCTAATATTTTCATGGTGCATTTCCACAGTACATTTGATTCTTACTAAGGTGTTATTCCCATTTTAGATATAAAAAAATCAGAACTTCAAATGTTAAATGAGTTGCTCAAAGTCACCACTTTTGTTAGTTGAAAGGTCAATAGTAGACTTGCTGATATTAAATCATGTTCTTTTTTTAATTAATTTATTGAGGTAACATTGCTTAATAAAATTTGTACAAGAGTACAATTCCATAATACATCATCTGTATGTTGCATTGTGTGTCCAACACCCAAAGTCAAATCTCTCCGTCACCATATATTTGACCCTCTTTACCCTTTATTATCCCCCATCCTCCTGGAAAGCACCATACTGTTTTTTGTGTCTATGAGTTTTTGTTTGTTTTTCCTGTTTGTTCACTTGTTGCTTTCAATTTTATATCCCACGTATGAGTGGAATCATATGGTGCTTGCCTTTTTCAATGGCATCTAATGGCAGATCCACATGAAAGAGAAGCTGTAGAGCAGTGCTGTCAAACTCATTTTCACCAGGGGCCGCATCAGTCTTATAGTTGCCTTCAAAGGGTCAAATGTAATTTCAATTCCTTAACAGTTAAGGAGTAGTTACATTTACACCGTCCTAAAATTATTTCGGCCCTTTGAAGGCAACCACAAGGCTGATGTGGCCCCCCGGTGAAAATGAATTTGACGGTCCTGCAGTAGAGAAAGCAAACCAACTGGTGCTGTCTTTTCCGACTCAGCTCAGAGAAGATAGGCCTTTACTGATCTTCTTTTTTGCCCATCCTTCAAATTCAATTACTCTTTCTCCCAGATCCAACTTATGCTTGTATGCAAAAGGATCTCACTGCAAAACACACTTTTCCCAAGTTTGTTTCTTGTCTAAATGTGAGTCTATTTGAAGACTAACAAAAGGTTGCATTAATTGAGTGGATATTTATGCTAGGCACTGTTCTAAGCACTTTATATTAAGCACTATATAAAGCTAAGATTTAAACTTTGATGAGATCTGGACTTTCAACTTTTTCTCTTCAACAGTGATTCAGTACATCTAATTATTTCAGCATTGGAGTTCAGAGGGTACATTTAGATATGAAAGAAGGGAGAGAGAGATGGGAGAGGTTTAGAGAAGGACAAGATTAGATGGAGACCAGAGGAATAGCACTAATCCAATAATTTATGGAGAACGCTTAGGAGTTTGAAAATTTATAAATCTAGTTTTTCCCTGTTGCTTGAACACAATTAGTCTTTTATTTCTGTGGTCTTTGTCTAGTCCTCAATTATTGAAACCAGGATTCAAATTCTATCAAAAAAACAATAAACTATTCACTGTCTAAAAGGCAGAAGAAGTTTGTGAAAAACTAAACTTCCTTTTAGAGAGAACAAAAAATATTTTCTGAAATATGGAGTTAATTTTTACAAGTGATGACACAAGAAATTAATTACCACCATCTACAAAAACAAGAACAACCTAAAAGTGAGGAAAAACACAGGATGTGTTTTGAAAGCTTGGCAGCTGAAAACATAGTAAGATACAGTCTTCCTTGTTTCTGAGAAGACTGCATCCTCATTCTATTTAATTATTTGTATTTAGTTTGAAGCATAAAATACACATTAATCTCACTTGGCCTGTTTCAGAAGGAAAGGGCAAGGTCAGAGCAAGGCTGACAGCACAATGGTGTTGTCCAGCAGCAGCCGGAACTGAGAATCTGAGCAATTAAGGAGCATGAATACTGAAAGTTAAGTAGCAAGAGACCCAGGCCCAAAGCAGTTATTATGACGGAGGAATCAGGCAGCCACTTGGTCACAAAGGTGACACATAGATGTCAGCTCAGTCCTCTGACCTCCAGATTTCTCTGCACTCCTAGTGACTTCCCTTCCCATGTCCCCTCTGGTTTCAAGTTTGTTTCTATACAAAGCTGTATCACACTCCTCCCTCAAGACTTCTGGTTTTTTTGGCCCCGCCCCCTCTGCTTTGACTCAGATATAGACCATTGTTTTAATTCTCATACACATGAACACACACACGAACACACACACACCAGACACTAAGAGCATTTTTGTGTAGCATACATTACTGAAGCCTTGGGAAAACAGATACATTACTTCCTAGCTATTAACATAACTTAAAATCTAAAAATTTGCCAAACACTTTGCTTATTTTTCAGTCATCCATTCTCCCCTTATTCCCAGTCCTCCTCACTAAAACTCTCTTCACCCTTCCAAACTCCTGCTTAATTTTCACAAATAGCAGAGTAGCAGTTACATTGTTTCTAATTTATACACTAAGGGACTCACCTTACCGACTACAAAATAATCAGATTATTTTCTAAACAACTCCCCAACCTCGTGTTGCAGCCATCCTTATTATTATCATCATCATTTTCATTTATCCACCTCTAAGGCCAAATTGTCTCCTGGCTTCTCTTTCATTTGCTGAATCCTCTTCTTTGTGTCCTCCAAATTTCAAAAAGACACTAGGGTTCAGTATTTTGATGTCATTGACTATTATATTCTGTTCCAATGTAATTTTTGAAGTCTCAGGATCTTATGTGACAAATATACTATTGACTTTCAATAGTCAATAGTTTGTATCGACTGCTCTAATCTCTTTCAAACTACAGACTAATATATATTCAGTTATGTCCTTTTTATCTCCCCTGGATGTCAAATGGCCATCTAAAAGGCAACAAATCTGAAACAGTACCTTTACCACATTCCCCAAACCTGTTTCTCATCTAGTGATGCCCACCCCATAAACAGAACCACCATTCAGTTGTTCATGCCAAAGCATGTTTAACTACCATTTTTCTCCCAAACATCCAACCCACCAGAAAATCCAAAGGAGTCTACCATTCAAAACTTGTAATAACTTCACCGTGCTTCCACTACTAAATGAACCACCATCACCTCTGTCCTGGATATTGCAATAGCCTCATCTTGCTCTCTTCCCTCCCTAAAGTCTAATTTCCACAGAGAAAGAGTAATTTTTTTTCACAACATAAATGAACATGTCCCACTTCTCATAATCTCACCATGACATCCCTTTACACGAAGTAAAAGGCCGAGCCCACGCCACCTCCCTTAGGCCCATGGTTTTGGTATACTCTTCTTCTGACTTTTAAGGAGACAGCTTTCCATGGGATTTCCATGCTTCTGCATGTCTTGCATATGAGGCAGTGATTGTACTTTGTTGTAGACTACCTTTGCAGAGAGGCCTGTATAGCTAAAAGCCTTAAAAGATGAAAAGAGATTCTGTCTCTGGAGCAAACATGCTTACTTCCCATTATAAAAGATTCTGGTTCCATAAGGCAGGCTTCCTCTCCTATAGTACATCCCACTGTGTGAGCAGGTGTCACAGTTTTCATGGTACCCTGTAGGGATAAGAGTTTGGGCCAGTGCTGCTATTACGAGTAATAAATTGTGTTTTGTCTCTGACCCGGAAGTGTCTTTAGCTAGTATCCATGAAACTGTGGCAGACTAACTTGTTTGCTTACAAGTAAAGGAAAACCGGAGCCTATCTAAATCTTAAACACGTTCAAATTAATTTCAAATCCATAACTTAACCATCCACCTTAAGAAACTAGAAAACTAAATTCAAAGCAAGGAAGGAAACAATACAAATTAAAGCAGAGATAAGTGACAAAGAGGATAGGAAACAGAGAAAATGAACAGAATCAAAAGTTGGTTGTACATGCTGTGCACCTGAAACTACAAAATAATATTGAATGTAAACTGTAACTGAAAAATAAAATTAAAAACTGGTTATATGAAAAGATTTTTTAAGTTGACAAAATTTTAGTTAGACTGACCAAGAAAAGGGAGGAGGCTCAAATTATTATGATTAAGGATGAAAGTGGGACATTACTATCGACCCTCTAGAAATAAAAAGAATACCATGAATAGTTATGTGTCAACAAATTAGATAACCTAGATGAAACAGAAAAATACATATAAATATACATACTGCTACATTTGTCTCAAAATGATATAGGAAATATGAGTACGCCTATAGCAAGTAAGGAGATTAGGAAATCAAAAACTTCCAATAAAGAGAAGCCAGAACAAGATGGTTTCACTAAATTCTACCCAATGTTTAAAGAGGAAGTGACACTAATCCTTCTCAAACTATTCTTAAAAAATAGAGGAGGAACACTACAACTCATTCTAAAAGACTCATACTACCCTGATAACAAAGTCAGGAATGACAGAAAAGAAAAGCAGAGGCCAATATTCCTTGTAAATATTAATGCAAAGTCCTCGATAAAATACCCGAAACCAAATCTAGCAGAATAAAAGGATTGTAAACCATAACCAAGTGGAATTTATCCCAGTAATTCAAGGTTGGTTCAACATACCAAAAACAAAAACAAAAACAAAAAAAACAATTCATGTAATAAACCAGATAAGAAGGGTAAAATCCATATGCTCTTCTCAGGGGACACAGAAAAATAATTTAACAAATCCAGTACCATTTCATTATAAAAGCACGCAACAAACTAGGAATAGAAAGGAATTTTTTCAGCTTATTAAAGCATATCTATAAAAAATTAACAGCTAACATTATAGTAATGATGGAAAGTTGATAGTTTCTGCGCTAAGATCAGGAACAAGACAAGGAAGTTTGCTCTCGCTACTTCTGTTCAGCATTGAACTGGAAGCAGGGCAATTAGGCAAGAAAAGAAATAAAAGGCATCCAGACTAGAAAGGAAGAAGTAAAACTAATTCTATTTGTAAATATCATTATGGGGTTTTTTTGTTGTTATATTTGGATAACCCTTAAGAATACATACACAAACACACATAAAACACTCTTCTTCAGTAATGTGCCAGGTACACAATCAATATACAAAAATTAGTTGTATTTACACATGAACCATCTAAAATTAAAATTAAGGCAATAATTCCATTTAGACTTACATGAAAAAGTATAAAATGTTTAGAAGTATATTTAAGCAAGGAAGTGCAAGACTTGGTACACTGAAAACTTCGAACACTACTGAAAGAAATTTAAGACCTAAACAAGTGTAAAGACTCCTGTGTTCATAGATTGAAGAAGTTAATATTGGATTACCCAAAATGTCTGTTTTGTTTTTTCTGTAAAATGAAAGACATGCTTTTTTCATTTTTAGCAAAAACTTTATTGATTGGGATATTTTGATTATGTCGGCTCTCTCCCGCTATTGGCTTCTAGTGGGTAGAGGCCAGGGTGCTGCTAAACGTCTTCCAATGCATAAGACAGCCCCACAGCAAAAAAATTATTTGGCCAAAATGTCAGTAGTACCAAGAAACTTCGCCAACCACATTTGACATGTTTGATCAGTCAAAGGACCTTCTCCACACACCACACAAATCTTTTTGCTTTTCAGTTGTGTTTTTACCTTTCCTGAGATAAGAAAGCATAATACACTCAAAAGGTTGCATATCTTCTCGCATCTTCAATATTAAAATGTCTGCACAAAAATTCACCAACTGTGATTTTTTTAATGCATACCGATATGACAGCTATCATGATACAATCAAATAAGATTGTTTTGAATTAAGTTAAAGACAACCAAGCACTATTACAGGTATCATATGGAAAAAACATAACAGACTTTTTGGCCAACCCAATGTTTTTTAAAACCTCAAGACTCCCCAAACTGATCTAGCACCAACAGAGTCTCTATCAAAATTCCAACTGCCTTCTTTGCAAAAATGGAACAGTTGATTCTAAAATTCATATGGAAGTTCAAGGGATGCTCAACAAGAATAACAGTCTTAAAAACTAAATTTGAAGGATGCATACCTCCCCATTTCAAAAATTAGTACAAAATTGCAATAATCAAGGTGATAAGATACTGGCATAAAGACAGACATGAAAATCTATTGAATAGAATTGGGAGCCCAAAGTACATCTTCACATTTATGGTCAATTAATTTTCAATAAGACTACCAAGACATTCCATGAGGAAAGAATAATCTTTTTCAACAAATGACACTGAACAACTGGATAACCACATGAAAAAGAATAAAATTGGACCTCTTACTCAAACCATAAACAATGGACCCCCCAAAAAACAGGAATTTATTTATAAAAACTTGTGCATTTATTCTTACATGTTTAAACTTTGGTCACCTTCAAAGTACTCTCCATTTGATGCAATACATCTATTGAGATGTTTTTTTCTACTGCTCAAAACAGTTTTTGAACTGGATTTTGATGTCTTAGTGCTTCTGCTTTCGTTTGTTTTACCTCTTCCACATCCACAAAACATTTCCTTTTGAGGACTTTTTTCATCTGGAGACAAAAACAGTTGCTCAGAGTGAGATCAGGTGAATAGGGAAGGTGTGATATGGGGGCCATGTCCTCTTGGATCAAAAGCTGATGAACTCTCAGCATAGTGTGGGCAGGTGTGCTCATAAATCACCCATTATGAATAGTCAAAAGCATTGGAAGAGTGTTCCCAAAAAATTCACTGAAGCCAAACACAGCCTCTCACAACAATGCCAGCTGGTACACTGATATAGACGGGCTCCTAGAACATGAACCTAGTTGGGGAAGCCTGTACTACAAGGGGCCCACCACCTAGAAGATAATTCCATTTGTTTAAAAATAACTCAAATAGGTGAAAGACCTAAATATACCCTCATCGGAGCTAAAACTATAAGACTCTTAAAAGGAAATGTCAGCGTAAATCTCCGCAAACTTGGATAATACCTTCTTAAATATGACACTAGAAGCAAAAGCAACAAATGAAAAAATAGGTAAATTTCTACATCAAAGTACATTATTACGAAAGTAAAAAACAACCTCCAGAATTGGAAAAAGTATTTACAAAACATATATTAGTAAGAGTCTAGGATTCAGAATATGCAAAAAGACAGAAAATCCAGCTAAAAAAAATGGGTAAAGGATTTGAAGAAACACTTCTCCGAAGATGTTATACAAATGGCCAGTAGGCACACACAATGCTAAATATCATGAGGCATCAGGGAAATAAAAATCAAAACTCCAGTGGAATAACTACTTCATACCCACTGGGGTGACTATATATTTTTTTAATTGGAAAGTAAAATTGAGTTGGCAAGATGTATTAAGGACAAACCTTAATACATCACCAGTGGAAGTGTATACTGGTACAGACATGGTGGAAAACAGTTTGGCAATTCTTTAAAAAATTCAACATAATGTTAGCATAATACCCAGTAATTCTACTCCTATGTATACATCCAAAACAACTGAAAATACATTTATTCAAAAAGTGTTCATGAATGTTCACAGCAGCATTAAAGCAGCCAAATATTGGAAATAATGCAAGTGTCCATCATTAATGAACGGATAAGTAACGTGTAGTATGTCCATTCAGTGGAATGTTATGCAGCCACAAAAGTAAAGTAACAAGTGCTACCACGTGGATGAATCTTAGAACGTTATGCCATGTGAAAGTCAGACACAAGAGACCATAGACTGTACAATCCCATTGACATGAAGTGTCCAGTAGAACATGCAAGCCCATAAAGGTAGGTAAGTTGCTGACGGGGGGCTGGGGGAGCGAGAGAGCTGGGGTTTCTTGGGCGATCATGTAAATGTTCTGGGAGTAGACAGTGGTAATGTTCACACACATTGCAAATATAATTTAAAAACCACTGAACGGTATAGTTATAAAGGTTAAAGTGGCAAACTGTATTAATTTTAATTCAATAATTTTTTAAAGGATAAGATACTGTATTTTATTTTTGGAACCTAATACAGTGTCTAGTACTCAGTATGTGTTCAAATATGAATAAACTTCTGAATGAACTGAAGGTATCAGGTCCAGAGAAGTAGAATAATTTAGATTCAGTTGCACAGACACTGAGTGAAGTTGTACACGTCAAAGGTAAGTCCTGGGAGACCAGATGAGGGAGGAAGGACTAGTGGTGTGCTAGTAAATGTTTAACACCCAATCCTCCGTGGGGGAGGAGCCCTGATTTGGGTTAATACACACTCCACCTTGGCTGTTTTCAAGCCCCCTGACAACCCTGAAAATGAAGTTGAGAAGAGACGTACACAATATTGGTTATTGTGAGCCAGGATAAGCCAGCTCTGACACACCACTGGAAAATTTAAAGTTGGGGAGCTGAGAGAGGCACAGCACCAGCGAGCAGTGTTTGTGAGCTTCCGTCCTAGGGCAGAGGTGTTCTGTGGTCTGCACAGGTGTGACTTACAATGAGGAAAACATCAGACACCCACAGGCACATGCCATTCCTGATTAAAGTGCTGGCATTTCCTCACGAAGAGGACATGGGAAAGAAAGAACTGCCACTGCCTTTGCTCATTGCTGTTCTGACCCACATCGGCACCTGCAGGCCAGCACCTATGGATACAGCACAGGAAGTCAATACAAGTTAGAGCTCTGCTTTCAGAAGCACAAGCTCACTTGTGGGAACACTGCAGAGGCCCTGCATGTCTCAGGACACACCTGAACTTCTCTGCTGTGATTTGCAAATTAATTTTACTCTGTCCTGAGCCAGCGAGTCAGGCTGCCCATTCCACACCTGCTTGTTTACAGCTCCTGGTGTTTGGGCCTCCAGATTGCCACCTGACATAGCTTGGAGAAAGCAGTGTCAATGCTCACATAACAATGTCTGGATATATTAAATTATCAGAAAAAGTATTAATTTTAAATCTCATAAATGTCCCTGGAATTTATCCACCCTGAATGGGGAACTCTTGGCTCAGAACAGACGGGTAGCAGTTGACCTCAGAGCCACTGATTCAATCAGTGGTTTGGGATGATCAATCTGGGCAGTTACAACTGCAATTCTGAGTATAGTAAGTGATTTGTAAGTAAGGAAAAGGTAAGATATCAATAATAAAAGTCCCCACAGCCATAAAAAAAAAAAAGACAAACAAAAAAGACTGGAAGAATCTTGCTCAGACATATTTATCATGAACTGGGCCCACTGGAGAACTGAAAGGCAAAGCTCCCAGTAAAGCCCTAACCCTGCACAGGCTCTGAGTGTGCCACTCCGCACGCGCATCTCACCACGACTCCACCTCCCCACACCAGCAAACATGGAAACAAAACTAAGCCCTCTGTTTACAATGAGGTAATGAATGTCTCCCTCTCTCTTTTTATATATAGGTATTGGAAGACCACAATCACTGCAGCTTCTTAAATGCAGCAAAACTCTTCCTTATTTATTAACAAACTAGACAAACTTGACAACAGGTTCAAATGTGAAGAAGAACAATGATTAGCCAGAAGACATTAATTAATGGAATGTCTTCCTCAGGATGTATTGCTTTTCTGCATCAACATCTTAAATAATTGAACAACCTCTGGAGGCAGTCTTCAGGGCCGTTTTTAACAGCAAGTTTTTAAAAACAATTAGAACGAGCAGTTCCAGTCATTGGAATGGTGTGAAATAGACTTTGCAGCCACAGATTAATAGTGTTTCAACTAGGTGAGCAGAGCTACAACAAATTGGGTAGGATTTTCTGACCCAAATGTGCAAGAACACAAATCATGCTTATTTAGTACCATGTTGTAACAAAAGAATGAAGGAAGGGCCTGACTTAGGCCAAAATTTCCTGATCCATTCTCCCAACCAAAAAAAAAAAAAAAAAAGCAACAGAAAATCAATCAATCAATCAATCAATCAGTGGCCCTCAAAAACTACTCTTTGGTTAAATAAATTTGGAAAATATTCCATGTTATATTTGCTTGTTAAAGATGGGGCATGTTAAGCTCTAAGAGATTCTATAGAATAATGTTTTAAAAGGATAACTTTCATCCCATTATTTACCAAAGATTTTTGTAATAAAAAAAACAGTCATATCTAAAGGTTACTAGCATTTCGAAGATTACCACTTGGAAAGCCCTGGTGTAAGACATCTTTCAAGGCATTCACAGTAGTAAGTTTTTCTAAAGTATTGCAAATGTACTTTAAATGCAAAACTTTAGAAAAGCTCACAGAACATACAGTGCTCCACAGAGCCAAATTTTATTTATGGTCGTGCTGTTTTTTTCCATGTGGACAGTGACCACAGACATGGTCCATATCATAGTACATCGGCAAACTCTTCTCTTAGGCACCAAATTATATGTATTTCAGACTTGGTGGGCCATGCAATCTTTGTAGCATAAAAGCAACCGTAGATAACATGTAAGTAAATGAGGGTGGCTATGTTTTGATGAAACTTTATTTATAAAAACTGGTGATGGGCCTTACTTGACCTATAGGTCATAGTTTGCAGTCTCTAAAGTCAGGCACAGGATTAGCTGCTGCCATGCGCTGGGTTGCACTCCTCCGCCCGCCACCCCCCACCTGAGTTCACATGTGGAAGCCCTAACACCCAACGTGATGGCATTAAAGGAAGGGTCCTCTCCCCCCACCCCGTGGGAGATAATTAAGTTATGTGAGTGGTCGTGATGGGATTGCTACTGTTATAAGAAGAGACAATAGCTTTTTCCTCTTTCTGCCTTGTGAGAATACAGCCAGAAATCTGCTGGTGACTTTAGCTTGGATTTCCCCGCCTCCAGAATTGTGAGAAATAAATGTCTGTTTTTAAGCCACGCTGTCTGCGGTGTTCGTTATGGTGGCCCGAGCTCACACAGCTTCCATGTTGAGAAACCATCACCGTCCATCTTCTCCTGTTCACTGGTTTTCACTGGCATAAACTGGCAGGGAGCTACCTACTAAAGACTGAGAATTAAATCGCTGTCGGGTGTGGTCACTGCACAGGGCTGGTAGTAATAAAAGAGAATGAGAACTGGATGATTCAGAAGATAATAACATCAGGAATTCAACTTGCAAAACTTAGAATGCCCTTTAATTTTCTATCATATATAATATAATAATGTATATATTATATATGTATACAGAGAGGAGACATCATTTTGATTGATAGATAATGAAGTTTCTTAAGAAAATAAATAATAAACTTAAAATTATTAATGATAATTGTATTAGTTATTTTAAATAATAAAATGTTAGTTATTTATTCTTGCTACCTGAGGGGTGCCAGATGGTGTTATTCAGCACCATTTGTAATAGGGAGATTTCTTTTTAATTAGGACTCCTATCTATAAGGTATGCTTCCTAAATGTTACACATCTATCCTTTACCTTTGTGACAAGAGAGAGGTCACCTGCAGGGAAAGAGATCATAGGTAGGACAGATCAAGAGAGGAATCTTTGAGACCAGGTAACCACCTAAAGCTATTCTTCGGTGTTCATCTAACAAAGTAAGCAACCAGCATTTTATAGAATAAAGCTTTAGCAAAAACCCTACTCAAAATAAAGGTATGATTTGAAATGGAATGATTTGGCATGATTTCAAATGGAATGATTTGGCATGATTTCAAATGGAATGATTTGGCATGATTTCAAATGGAAAAAAAAAAAAAACCTAAAGCAACTAATGCTTCTCAAAGTGTGGTCCATGGATCATATGCCTCCAAAAGACCTCAGCACGTTTGTTAAAAACACAGCCGTTTGGGCCCCATCCCAGACCTTTTAAATCTGCACCTCTGAGGGGAGGGCCAGGAGGCTGGAAATTGATTCTAGATCATTCCAATGAACACTATCATTTGATTTCCACCAAAATAACAGGAAAACAATAATAAAAATCCCACATCGTCTTACAGAATAGCATGGAAGAGCAATGACCTGAGCCACAGAAGGAGAAACCCACATCTAAGGCAAAAGGAAAGAAGCACAGGTTGCAGGAAAGCAGCAGCTGTGTTGACTGCCACCTCAGTAGCGGTTTCTAAAGACCTTCTGTAAGGAGAACCTAAAGCTGATCAATATCCACCATTGAATGTGTGTGTGTATGAAATGTTAATTGAATGTATATTATGCTTATGTGACTGTCCTGAAAAATGCACAATTCAGAGTTTAGACTTCCTTAATAATTCTTTTGTCATCTTCAAAAAGTTCTCAACAAAAGCAAACAATAATGTTCCCACTATCGATATAATGTAGATGCCAGTACGGTACTGAGGACCTCACTGAGAATGAAGACTCTCCTGCCCAGAACGCGCATGTTCCAAAGGGCTCAGGCAAACACTGGCAATGTTTCGTGGAGCAGGCCATAATTCAAAGGAGAAGGGTCAACAAGTGCACACGTCTCCCTGCAGAGGGGCCTGCCTGGCTGAGTACCATTGAGACCACGTTGGGCCACGCTGGATGTATGCTCCAGGAGAGGAACTCCACCCACCTGTTGTTCTCCCTTTCTATAAGACAAGTGTGAGGCAGACTTGCAGGTGGTGGACAAGCAGACTGGGCCAGGCATCTGCTGTGCAGGGAGGCATTTGGGAACACCAGTTGTTAGCACTTGGTGAATACATGGTATGAAGTTGTATTTAGCTGTAGTCCTCCCTTTCATGCAGGGAGGAAAAGCTACTTGTCCTGTGGAAATCTGAGTTGAGGTGTAGCCCCTCCCTAAAGGTTGGGGTGAGCCCCTATTTCCACCTAACTCATGATCTGACACATGGAGAGAGGTGACCCTTCATTCCTAGTCTACCGATCAATTATTCAACGGATTACTCTCTCCACAGGGCAAAGCCCAATAGATTAACTCTTATAGAATGCTGTCTAAGCAAGAAATAATCCCATCCCAAGATTGGATACATCTCCAGAAGCATGCACATATAGGTGCTCACACACACACTCCTTTCAAGGTTTACCTGTAGAAAACATAACTATCTTTCCTAAATTTCCATTTGTTGTTACTGTTGTGTTTTGAATAGGTTAGATTAATACAAGAGCTAGACCTGGTTGTCAAAGTTGAAGCTGTGGTGCTAGCTGTTCTAGCAACAGGAAGAGGAATGACCTCAAGGTCAAGAGACCAAAGTGAGTATTTAGCTCAAAACTTCACTGCAACCAGCCTCACCTGTAGGTGAAAGATTCTGCTGGCAAAGACTTTGCTGGCTCCTGTTGCTCAGTTTCCTCATCTGGAAATGGGGATGCTAGGGTGTGTGATAAGTGTTAATTAATGTTTATGAAGCATTTGAGATCCACTGATGAAAGGAACAAAGCACTATTTTTCTCAGCATGGGCAGACAAACACTTGGTACAAATCCACCTAAACCATGCAGAGTTAATTACCTGTAAGACTTGAAACTGTTGTCTCGAATCTGCTTTGCACTTTCCTGCCCCAGGCTGATTTAGTACCTATCGTGTCTTACTGTAAATCACTGAAGGAAGTTAGCAGACCAGTTGGGCCAAAGGATAAGACTGCAGTTCCTGTGGAATCCTACTTCCCTCAGACAGCTATGTGGGGAACAACAAAGAACCACGTGTTTCACATATGATTAGTGCTGGGTTATATAGGCAACTTGCAGTAACAAATAATAAGCACACTATTTCAAATAATGAATGAAAACCAAGATGTCAAACCATAAAAAAATATAGTTGTAGGCATGTCGTTCTTTTACTTATCCCAAAGATTATTAGGTCGTTAACTTTAAAACTTTGCTTAGAAGTCCCAGACCAGGCAGGCATAGAATACAACAATCACAACTTCCTGAGTAATGATGACTTATATTTCACTTTTCTAAGAGAGATGAAAGGAACATATCGCAGCCTTTGAGGAAGATTATTTAAATATCACATGTGAGCCAGAGTTCAAGCAACACCTGAATGCAGGCGATGAGACAAGAAAACCCAAGCAAAAACAAAACAGAAAAGTCTGGGGGAGTGGAGTGGAAAGGAACAAGTTACCCTCAGACCTGCAATAAATCAAATCCCAGTTACCCCTCCAATTAAACTTTGTCAGAGAACCCAACCCCGGAGTAAAACATTTGACCAAAAACACTTACCAGCTCAAACAGGACTTCAGTTTCGCCTTACAGAAGGTGGGCAGAAATCTTCAAGTCCGTTTGTGTTCAGAGAAGACTGGTTTTGAGGTAAAAACGTGGGAGAGAACACAGGAAAACTCAGGCATCCCAGGAGCATCTAGAGCAGTGGCTGTAAATGTGTATGGACCCCGAGCACAGATTCAATATCACCTGAAATTTGTTACGAATACGAATAATCAGGTCCCTCTCCAGGCCTACAAAATCCGGTAGTGGGGCTGGGAGGCCCAGCAATTTGTGCATTAGCAAGCCCTCCAGGTGAGTCTGACACGAGGTTTAAAAAACTCTAATTTTAACCTGATGAAGTTTGAGAATCACTGATTAATAAGTGCCAATTGGTACACCCTGAATGTGAATGACAAATATTCAGCTGATGTAAATCATGGGAAAGCTAATAGAGTGAGAAATGTAAGCAAGCGAGCTGATAAGTTGTGGGACTGGAGACTTCATGAGTCTGATTATTTAGCGCGCAGAATCTGTGGTAAATAAAGGGGGGTGCTTATTTGCTCCTGGAAACATTCTGCAGTCTGCATATAAAAAAACGATAAAAAGGTGTCTCTAGTTAAGGCAGAGTCCTCTAGCTGTACATCAGAACACATTCTCTCCTCGTTTGGGTATTCAGTTGCATTTCCCAGCCTCCCTTGCAGTTAGCTGTGGTGCATGACTGTGCTCTCTCCCTGGGCACAGTACCAGAATTGCGTGTGCCACGTCCAGATCTGGCCTGTGAACAACACCCAGGTGTGCTCCTCCAAGTTCCTTCCCCATCCAGGCTGACCACGGCAGCAGTGCCGAGGATGCACGCATCGAAGATGTGCGGCCTGCGGGAGCGCTTACCTGGATCTGAAACCCTAGCCTGCCCCTTCCAGAGAAAGAGATCAATGTTTTATTCTTCAAGTGCCTGAATTTTAAGGATCTTCTTTCCTAACCTCGGTTTACTCCCACTGACCCCTCCCCCAATCTACTGGCATACTCAGGTCCATGGCATTTTTTCTCCACAACTGATAACAAGCATGATTATGTTCTTAAGTTTAAAAAGTATATCTGAATGTTTGATAGTCTCATTAATCTTTCCCTAGAATACACACATCACACGAACACCAAAGCAAAGAAAAAGAAATAAAAAAACAGTAGGGATGATGTAAATATTGCAAGGCTTACTTTAAGCTTATGGATATTCACACTCATATTAATAAATCAAGACATTCAAGTGAGGCTAATATATTACTTTCTTTAACAATCGTGATGTAAAATCGTCTCTGCAAAGAACAGCATTATATCAGTACCTTCTACATTGACCTTTTCAGAAAATGAAAACCAGCTATGATTATCTTGTATAACTAATGCAATATTCCTTCATCTAGTTTCTTAAATATATTTTATTGACTATGCTATTAAAGCTGTCCCAATTTTTCCACTTTGTCCTCCTCTACTCAGTAACCACCTTCCCTCCAGCAATCCCCCTCTTAGTTCATGTCCATGGGTTGTGCATATAAATTCTTTGACTTCTCCATTTCCTATACTACACTTGACAGCCTCCTGTCTGTTTTGTGCCTACCAATTATGCCTCTTAATCCCTATACCCTTTCCTCCATTCTCCCCCTGCCCCCTCCCAGCTGATAAGCCTCCAAATTAAATTCATATTTATGATTCTGTTCCTGTTCGAGTTGTTTGCTTAGTTTGTGTTTTTAGATTCAGTTGTTGATGGTTGTGAATTTGTTGCCCTTTTAATGTTCATAGTTTTGATCTTCTTTTTCTTGAATAAGTCCCTTTAACATTTCATGTAATAATAGCTTGGTGATGATGAACTCCTTTAGCTTTACCTTGTCTGGGAAGCACTTTATCTGCACTTCCATTCCAAATTATAGCTTTGCTGGATAGAGTAATCTAGGTTGTAGGTCCTTGCTTTTCATCACTTTTGATACTTCTTGCCAGTCCTTCTTGCCTGCAAAGTTTCTTTTGAGAAATCAGCTGACAGTCTTATGGGAACTCCTTTGGAGGTAACTCTCTGCCTTTCTCTTGCTGCTTTTAAGATTCTCTCTGTATCTTTAACCTTTGGCATTTTAATTATGATGTGTCTTGGTGTGGCCGTCTTTGATTCCAAATTGTTTGGGACTCTGCCTCCTGGACTTGTATGTCTATTTCCTTCACCAAATTAGGGAAGTTTTCTTTCATTATTTTTTCATATAGGTCTTCAATTTCTTGCTCTTCCTCTTCCTTCTGGCACCCCTATGACTCAGATGTTGGTACGTTTAAAGTTGTCCCAGAGGTTCCTAAGCCTCTCCTCATTTTTTAAATTATTTTCCTGCTGTTCTAATTGAATGTTTTTTCTTTCCTTGTGTTCCAAATCATTGATTTGATTCTTGGCTTCATCCTTTCCATTGTGGGATATCTATAGTTTTTTCTTTATTTCACTTAGTATAACCTTCATTTCTTCCCTTAGGTTTTTGCCATAGTCAATGAGTTCTTTGAGCTCCTCATCACCAGTGGTTTGAACTCTGCATCTGATAGGTTGGTTATCTCCATTTTATTTAGTTCTTCTGGGATTTTGTTCTGTTCTTTCATTTGGGCCATATTTCTTTGTCTCCTCAATTCGGCAGACTTCCTATTTTTGTCTCTGTATTAGGTAGAGCTGCTTTGACTCCCTGTCTTAGTAAAGGCACTTATAAATTGTGTGGGGCAGATCCTTAGGTAATCGCCCAGGCAGGGCAATCAGCTTCACCACTTTGTGGCTCTGTCGGGGGAGGGCTCAGAGAGAGGTCAGTGCTGCTGCCTGGCTTCTAGAGGTTTGCCTGGCACTTGCTCCTTTTCCAGTTACCCTTCCCACTCCCCATATGTGACTGGCACCCTTCCAGCTCTTGCCCCAGGGCTGAGTCCCAGAGTGGCTGGGTTTGTGTACATTCTAAGTCCATGTAGGCCCTTTAAACAGACTCTCCTGAAAATCCAGCAGTTTCTTCTGCCACCCCAACCCCTACTGGTTTTTATAGCCAGAAGTTATGGAGATTTATCTTCCCAGCACTGGAACCCTGGCCTGCGCAGTCTGGCCTGGGGCTAGGATCACTCAGTCCCAACGTATCCCTCCCAATTTTTATCCACTACATGTGAGTGTGGGACCACCTGTTCCACTGCCACCTCCACCTCTCTGCATCACACTGCATCTCTGTGCCTTTCCACCCATCTCTGTAACTCCATCCTTCCTACCCATCTGGATCAATGTGGCTTCTTTAAATCCTTGGTTGTCATACTTCCATACAGCTCAATTTTCTGATAATTCTGGCTATTATTTGTTTTGAGATATAGTTGTAATTCTTTCTGTGATTGCATGAGGAAGCAAAGTGTGTCTACCTACACCTCCATCTTGACTGGAAGTCCTTCCTTCACTTAATTTCAATGCACCTTCAATTTAAATCACCAAGCTTAAGTTTGTTAAGCATGTAGTTGTAGTTACATGTAGTTCTAACTCCTAAGAACAGGACCTAACATATTCCTGCCAACTGGATACATTCATGTATTTTTATTTGAGATCATTTAGCCATGTTCTCATCCAGATCTGAGAGTGAGTGGCTGAGTGAACTCAATGAAGTCACTTAATATACTTATGACACCATAACTATATTCTCAGATCTTAAAAGTGAGAAATATTAGTGGCCACTTACGTCTATGATGTAACCATTGGTAAAATAACTGGTGACATGATTTCTGGGCTCCTTGAAAAAGCAGTTCTAGGCAGAGTGAATTCTGTAACTCCCAAACACAACTCTCCCCTCCCACTGACCACTGACTACCAGTCTCCCCTGCCAAGAACATCCCCCACTACACAAAGTTACTATTCCGCAGTAACTAACAACATCACACCCTTACACAGGTAGAGGGGATTCTGGTGTCATCTTAGGTTCAAAGGTTAGACAAGCTTGGGCTTAAATCTTGGCTGCATCACTTAGTAGCTCTGTGGCCCTCTAAGTTTTTTTGTTTTCAATGCTGACACTATTAAAGATGTCCCCCTCCTCTATAAGTTTCTTAACTTCCTAAGAGTTGAATTTGCTTAAATCCTTCAGAACTTCCACATCATCAAGAAATGAAATGTCCTAGAAAGCAAGACTCTTTACATTCTGACCCTAATTCACCTTTCTAACCCATCAACCCCTGACCACCTTCAGGCACCAGGGAATATACCTCTTGCTTCCTGAACATGCAATGCTCCATTGAGCTCCTTCTTTGCTTCCTGTTAGTCCTCCCCAGTCAATCAGAAAACTCCCTGTGTTTAACAAAAGAAGTGAAAACTGCACCTCCTCTGTAAGGCCTGACCAAATGCCACTGGGCTGTCAGTTCCTCTGTTTCTTTGCTCCCATCACACCGGGCACACACCTTCTTGTTAGTAGTTATTACCCTCAACTACAATTATTTGTAATTACTTTGTTTGTTTGTTTAGCTTTTTTGCCAAAATGTGTGACCTCCTGGAAAGCAGTGGCTTTATTTTATTTGTATGTCCTTATGCCACATTAAGGCCTGTGCACTAGCTGTTTCTTTTCCCTGGAATATTCTCTCTCCACCCCAATCTCCAGAGATGAACAGAGCTCACTCCCTACTTGCTTCACATCTTTGCTCAAATGTCTTCTTCTTACTGAGGCTCATCTGAACTCCCTGCTTAAGCACAACCTGGCCTTTCTCCTGCCTTCATCTCTTCTACAAGGCTCCCTAACCTTTGGTTTTTCCCTTCCAGTTAATATCTTGTTTTAACTATTTTTATTGTATTTTAAAAAACACAATGTAATTTACTTGTTAGTTATTTCATTTATTAATTATGGTTTGTCTCCCTACCTAGAATGTAAGCTTCATGTGGGTGCAGGATCTGTGCTACTTTCTGATAAATGATAAGGTCCTAGAACTGTGCCCGGCACATTTTATGTCCAGCAACTTTTGTTGACTAGGTGAATGAGT
This sequence comes from Micronycteris hirsuta, assembly GCA_004026765.1. Taxonomy (NCBI): domain Eukaryota; kingdom Metazoa; phylum Chordata; class Mammalia; order Chiroptera; family Phyllostomidae; genus Micronycteris; species Micronycteris hirsuta. Next base: position 41,767 of record PVJI01000665.1, read on the forward strand.
AAATTTTTATATCTCAAAGAGCCTAGAAATTCAGTAGTTATTGCTTAAAAGAAGGAATTAATGCCTGTCCGAAAGTTGTTTCATGCACAGTATAAAAAGGGGATCAAATTAATCTATCAGAAAAAGAACTAGACCTTGATTTGATTTTCTTTCTCTCTTCTTGAGAGAGGAGTGCATTAAGAGCATGCACTCTTATAGTCAGAACTGGGTTCAAAACCCAACAGAGACACTTCAATGCTATTTTGCCTTTCTTGATCCATAGTCACCTCAGTGTAAAATGGGTTCAGCAATACCTACCTCTCAGGGCTATTGTTCAGAATCAAGAGATTATACTGCAGAAGCAGTTAACCACAAGATATGGCATAATGAAAAGTGCTTTGTAGATGGTAGCTGCTATTATGATTCATTCTCAATAATAAGGTGCTATTATTATTACACAGTCAACTCCCCAAGAACCACCTTTGAGAAGTCTGAGACCAGGGTGGGCACAGTGTCAGCCTCTGCTCCTTGAAGTATGGACTTCTAGCTCTACAGCTGACCCAGCACCTAGATACTCTTGGCAGTGGAGAAGGAGGTGGTTCCCCACACTTTTGTACAACTCCTCTGCTAACTGCCCTTTTCCCTACCACCTAGCATACTATATCTAAACAAGAACAAAACCTAAGTTACGTGTCTTTCATCTAGCACACCAAATTAAACTAAAATCTAATTTTACACACTCAGGGATATTTATTCACTCATTCTTTCATTCATTCATTTAGTCATCCATTCAACAGTGTTCATAGATGCTGACCAGAAATGCTGAGCACCAAGTATTTATCAGTAGATACTATCAGTAGATAAACCGGACAAGACACTTGCCATTGGAGCTTACAACCTAATGCGGACGGCAGGCAATAAACAAGCATACAGATATAGAATCACAGCTGTGAGAGGTGCTCCAAAGGACATAAACAAGGGACAATGAAAGATAATAACAGTGAGGACAGACCTAATTAAAATAGGGTGGAGAAAGGGAGGCTACCTTTAGTACAGAAAAATGGAGCATATTATATACTACAAGATTTGCAGTTGACTATTTCATACCAGTCTCTCTGCTTTTCCACCAGACTGCAAGCTCTTCAATGACAATGAAGGGTCTTAAACTAACTGTGTAAGTTCTACACTATTTGACCAGGACTGAACATATCTTAGGTCCATTTAACAGCGTTTACCTAGTTGGCTTTTACTGACCTTTAGTATGTTTAGAAAAGAATGGGAAAAAGAGATTCCTAAGAGCTGTAATTTTATGAATGATAAATATTTTAAATGTAGCATCATATTTGATAATGTTTTTGCAAGCCTTTAAATTTTAAATTTTTAGCTTAATTATTATAGACCAATGTTTCTCATGCTGAAAATAAAACCATCATTTTGCTTTATTTTTATAACTGTGGTTAGTTATTAAGAGCATTTCATCGGTTGAACAGGGAGGAATATGCTCCAAAACATATATGACTTGTAAGCTTCAAGGAAACTGACCCTGAATGCAGTTGACACAATAAAATAAAGTACTTTTCTATGACTATTGTTATTGTACATAATAGAGAGACTTGCATTTGTAGTTGATGTTTTGTAAGAAAAAGACATGGATCATGGCATGGTTTGACAATGTTTTTAAGATGAGTTTATGTAAAATGAAAAGAAAAAGAAAAAAGCCCAAGAAATAGCACAATATGACCACTGGCATATTCCTTTTTCTCTCTCCTGAGAATAAAGACAAAGAAATTGGGATCCACTGGAAAGAAAAATTGCCTCACACTGTTCATTCATGAGTTTTCAGCTGTAATTAAACATCTAATGCTCCAGATGGCTAAGCATTCAAAATTAGTACATTTCAGCTTCACTGAAACAGTTTATTTTGAAAGGTTCAAAATACTATCTGGTAATGCCTAACAACTGAGCAAGGGAATCTTTCAAAACTCTGTAAGGTCTATGAGAATACAAGGTCTGTCCAGAAGTATCCATCCATGTAATATGAACAATAATGAAGAAGATACAGGATACAAGAACATTGTACATAGGACAATGATATCTCAGTCCCCTTCAGAGTATGTACCTTGGGATGTCACACGGTTCTACTAATCACCATCAGCTGCCCTGTCGTATTGTCCTGAATCTCACCTATGGTCTGAAATCTCTTCCCTTTCAAAGGTGATTTTAGTATTGGGAAAAGTCAGAAGTTGCAGGGCACCAAATCTGGGTTGTAGAGGAGGGTGAGTTACCAGGGTGATTTGATGTTTCACAAAAATACTGCACGAGACGTAATGCATGAACAGGTACATTCTCATGATGAAGCTGCCAGTCACCAGTTGCCCATGGCTGCAGCCTTCTGAATCATCCTAATAGTTTCCATGGAGGAATGTTCAAGCTTAATGCAAAATTTGACGCAGATTCGTTGCTCTACTCACTCAGTCATTTTGAATGCGACAGCCACACTGTACACATACTCAACGGCGCCTAGCGCCTCCACTGACTAGTACAGTGAAGTCGTCACTGTTCATGCATGCACACTCCAGTCCACTCTCCTTGGCTGCCAGGTTACATCGATGTTGCTCAAACAGTTCTCATTATATTAACAATGACAACTTTTTCTGGATAGACCTTGTATATGCTTCATGGAGAAATTTGTGATTCCATAACACTTCTTACCATAACACTTCTTACCATTTCAATTCCATAACACTTCTTACCATTTTTTTTCTTTTTTTCCCTTTTAACCTACGTAGTGAAAAAGTATTGAAAACTGAATGTGAGTATACTTTCCTTGCATATAACTCCCATCCTGCTTTTAGATAGAATCTTTGCCAAGTGAGAATGTAGATTCTTGCTCTCTAAAAGTGGAGTTTATCTCCTTGCCTCTTGACTTGGGATCGGGTTGTGTGATTAGTTTTGGCCAATGGCTCACAGGCAGAAAAGTGACAATGTGTTAAGGCCAGGTTTATGTTTTAAGGGCAGCGTGTATTTCTGCTTTATTTTCAGGTCTCCGCAATTGTCACGAAAAGGATCTCTCACTGAGTAGCTGACGCCCCTTCATACGGTGCCTAACAATGAATATATAGGCAACAAAAGTGAGCACAGCCTGTATCAAAAAACCAAGTTCAGCTGGACCCTTGGCTTGACGCAGAGCTGCCCAGCTGGGCTCAACCTGTATCAGCAGATCCCAGTTGGGCAGTAGACACATGAGTGGAAAAAAATAATTTATGTTAAGTCACCGACTTTTGGCATAGTTTGTTAGGCAGTAATAGCTAACTAATTGAGCCATTGAGCTCCAGGGAGAGACAGCCCGCCGCCCAGGACACAGATAAAGAAAATCACCAGTCAGTGGATGAAAGGATGTTAGGGAAATTGCCAGACTGCAGCTTTTATCTGATTGACCTCTTTCTTGAATTCCAAATCCCTTACCTACACTTTTTCCCCTTGAATTCCAAACCCTTTACCTGCACTGTGGCCCCCTTATTAAAAAGGCAGGCTGGAAGGAAATGTAAGACAGTCTATCAGGGCACAAACCCACCGTCTTCTCAGAGCCCCGGCCATCTGAGCAAAGTGCCCATAGAGACTCGATCCCTGGCTCCGCGTACCGGGTCTGGTAGGCGCAGGTGGCACCAACACCAGCTTCTCCGGTTTCCACATGTCTGCGCACTGTGATTGTTTCAGCAGAGATTCCTTCATTATATTATATGCCACTTTCCTACTGGACACTTATCATAAATTATTTCATTGACCATTTAGAACAGCAATGACAGGTAGATTGTTGTCAACTTTCAATTTGGCACGTGGATTCAGGAAGATGAAATGACATGCTGAAGACAACACCGCTAAATGAGTTAGGATTGTACCAGGACCACCTGACTGCAATTCTCCCCCTGCCCCAAGTACTACTCCATCTTCCAAGAAACTAAATTGTTAACAAAATAACTATATATATATATATATATATATATAAAATATATATTATAATGTATAATATATATTATATGTAAGTTGCTAAAAAAATAATATCTATATAAAATTTCATGTCTGTCTTCTATACCAAAGAGTAAGGTTCATAGAGCAGGGCTGACGCAGATGAAAACTCAGTGACTATTTGCTGAATAAAAACAAAATGAAGCCCTGGCTGGTGTAGCTCAGTGGATTGAGTGCGGGCTGGGAACCAAAGGGTCCCGGTTCGATTCCCAGTCAGGGCACATGCCTGGGTTGCAGGCCAGGTCCCCGTGAGGGCCATGTGAGAGACAACCATACATTGCTGTTTCTCTCTCTCCCTTCCCCTCTCTCTAAAAATAAATAAAAATAAAATCTTAAAATAAAGTTCCTTAAAAAAAAAAAAATGAGTGGGTTCTTAAATAGTTCACCTAAGTCTCTCCTTCTCTGCCTCAGCTTAATGCCTAACACCCCACAGTATATCCCATCCTAATTTAAGATTTGTTTTCTCTATTAACTATATTTCACCTCGACACTGTACATTGATTCTTTCTCTATCCAAGTAACTTATTCTGATCGATCATTTTCAACCTTGCATAACCTACACCAAGGAAATGTATTTCACTAAATTCTTGGGACTTGACCCTCAAACTTATCAATCTTAATGATGGCCTATCAATCCAATAATTCACTTGGGAATCCAAAGAATAAACCACTAAGGAGTTACAGTTAGCAAAGGGTTGTATGCCATGGGAGAAAGTAAAAAATAAAGGAGAGGGAGAGATCTGAGTATGTGAGCGAGATTAGGAGGCCACCTGCCTTTTTTTTTTTTTTTTTTTTTTTTTTTTTTTTTGGTTTAAGAATAAAAGTTAGAAATACAGAGCAAAGGCAGAAATTCTTGAATGGAAAGAAGTCTTGGTTGAGTAGTTATGACTTACCTGAGGGGTAAAGAGGAAAAGAGAATGGGAAGGGGAAAAGAAGGATCTGGATGTTGGACAGAATCCCATGGGCTGTGAGTGCTAAGTATAACAATTCCTGGACAGACACGGAGCGCTCGTTGCAAGAACAGGAGGAAAGAGTGGCGGAGAATCCAGGCTTTTGTTACTTTGTCAGTATTAACTACACTGATACTTCTGCTCATCTCCATATGGGGACTCAGCCGCTCTGTGACTGTGGCTTGTCTTCTCTCTGGCTCTGCAGTTCCTCACTATCTCTGCCTCGTTCTGTGGAGATGTGTGTGTCTCACGGGGTAAACCTGTGAACAGGAGCAGTCCCTTATGGGTCTGCTTGATATTGGGGTGGGAAACCAAAGGAGGGTGTCAGACAAGGTACAGTCCTCCGTGAAAGAGGCATGGATAGAAGAAATATTGGAAATTACAGATTATGAAGAGCATGGCATCGGATGCCACCCAGCCCAACAGCCACATCTTATTGATTCTGGAAGGGTAAACAGGGAATACACTTTAAATGTAAAACACCACTTTGAAATGTTATTTCTAAACTAATAGCTTGAGACCCTTAGAGTAAATCAATGAATTAAACACATCTTACATTACTCACATGGTAGCAGTAAACAATTTTAATTATATTAGGTTAGATTTGATGTGGTTGTCTACAAAAGCAGATTTTTGCTCAGAGCGGCTGTGCATTAAATCCATTAAATATGTGAAAACGCTGTGCATTTGGGAAAAATTAATTTGAAGTTTGTCATGTTGCTTTTGTCTGTTTTGACTTTGGCTATTCATTTACATTTAGAAACAGTGCTTCAAGGATGGGTGAGTTCTTACAGTGTTCAGATAATTTAATCTGCAACTATGTTTTAAAAGTATAAAAATCTTACTTGTGTCATTAACCTACTATTGATTTAAATTGAAACACCTTGGGCTCAAGGCACCAATCAATCTTATAAAAAAGACAGAGGGAGGTTGGATTTTTCTCTCTTTGGAAACAACTATTTTACCCAAACACAATCCTTTGTTTAGCCTACTTTCTAAGGTGCCTAAGTGTATTGTTTTTACAGTGGTGGCTTTAAATCTTCTCTGGGAGCGAGAAGGGTATAAATCCATGAACAGAGTCAAAGTGAGTCATGTATTAGTCAATAGAGAAATTGTCAAAGGATTGTGCTTATCTATCTGGCCAGAACAGTTCTGCTTGTTAGGATTTGGAATGAAATACAAAAACACCACCCACTTCAGAGACTGAAAAAAGAACACAAATACATCGTAACACCTGGTAACCTCCTAAACTGAAAATAAAAGAAAGTCAATTAGGCTTTTCCTACTTTGACCCACGGAATCTAAAAACTGGAGTCTCTCTGGGTCATCGTGCCTAATCTCCATCTGATGCTGGAATGCCCTAAATTCTGTACTCAATTTCTAGTTGAACGAGTCTAATGACAGAGACCCTGAGCCCAGCTAAGGCAGCATGTCCTGTCACTGTCTGGCTCTGAGAGTGACCAGGTCCTTCTGAATAGTGGGTCAAAATCTTCTTCCTCCTTCATCCCCATCCATTCACAGGGCAAGTCAAATTTCTCTTTTATAACCTAAAACCCACTGGTGTGTGTCTGGCATCAGACACCTCCTGCCTTAGAATGAGGTCTGCTATAAAAGAGAGGGAAATACACTTCCAATGAGCTGAATCAGCTATTAACCACCACTGATTTATAGATACATACCTCTGAGCCTTTTCTCTCTTACATTTCTGATGTAAGAAAACATATTGAGGGAGAAAGGACCTATAAATTATCTCTGGTCATTTTTTTCAGTCTCTCGTTAAGAGATTAAAGGCTTTCTTCTCCATAGACCTTGACCTTGGAATTAAAGTCAGACCGTTCAGACTTTATCTTTCAGAGCTGCTGTGTTAAAGTGTTCGTCACTAACCACACCTGGCCATTGACATTCACAACAGAGTCACTGTGACTCGAGAATAGACCCGTGGACCTGAACTAAAGTGGGGGATGCCAGTGAGAGGGGGTGTGCAGGGCGGAGGGGAATGGGGGGGACAACTGTAATAGCATAATTAATGAAATATATTTTAAAAATTCGATAGGGATATTAAAAAGGAATTGAATTTTTAATTTTAATTAATTTAAATTTAAAAATTAAGGAAGTGTAAACTTATTCCCATTAAACACGACTATGTTGTTTGAGTGGATTACATTTTACTTTAACCAGCACATTATGTAAGATGAAATTGTTATATTACAGTGTGTGCTTCTGGCCCATGCGTCATTTTCAGTGCACACACAAATGCGTGACTGATCTCATAGACGTCAACGGCTTGATGCATTTTGAATGATTTCTTTTTTCCTATGGGCAGAATCAACATTGTAGTATGTTTATTTGATTATTTTATATAGACAGCAGAAGTTATAGTGATACCTATCGAAGTTATACTTGATAATTAAATTGAAATATTTATTTTAATCATAATAAAATTAAATTATATTTCTGGTACAAAAAATAAGTATGCACAAGTTTTTAAATTTAAAATGACAGCATACTTACGCCAAATTAAGTGGAAATTAGAAGCTAGTGTTATGACCATAACAATAATGAAGAAAAAAAGAGACTGGAAGAAGATGTCAGAGTTTTCACAAAGAATGACCATTGCAATTTCCTGCAGCAGGGTATAACAAAAAAGCTGCTTCTTTGTGCTATAAATATATATATATATATACATATACACACACACAATTAAGTAGGCAAATTTAAGGTATGTTTTCAGCAAATACATTGTATATGTGATAAGAAGTTTAAACAGTCAAAATGTATTCAGTGAAATTAATTTATGGAAATTAGATTTAATGTCCAATAAAACTTTAAATTATTTTTCAGTGGGATCTAAGTTTGTAAATCTGGTTTCGACCCTTGCACAAAATAGAACACCAATTTTAGATGAAGACATGGTGAAATTAATTGTTTCAGTTACCGAAATATTAGAAGACTATGAGGAAAAAATTTTAGAGATGTTTTACAAAAAGTAAAAGATCTTCAGTGAAGCCATAAAATGGTTGCTCATAGAATCCAAGACCTTCCTTACTAACAATATTAAAGAGTAACTGATTCAAAATTTGAAAAACTGCAAGTATTTTTCGTTATTTTTAGTTAAATTGTATGATACAAATCACAGCCTGATTAATGCTTTGGCTATCTTTTGTCTCAAAGGGCTTCCAAAATACTAAGAAATGTTATCAATTTCCAGGCTAAAAATCAAATTCACACAGTAGATATTTTTTAATCTTTTAAACTATCAAATTATTTTTAGCTTTATTAGCTCCTATAATGACGAACACTGTTCTAGCTATGATAGGTCCAAAAACACTTAGATGTTTTTGTAATTACAAAACAAGAGACCGATGTTACCTCTATTGTTTTATACTAACGTATAATACATATTAAATGTATCTGTGATCAGTTCTCTGAAGCGGACTCCATGATATGGCGTCCTTAAAATCATTCTGTAAATCACAAATGCTATGAAAAATCATCCATTTGTAAACTGTAGAAAGAAATAGAAGACAATGTCATGATCGTGGATGCTTTACCAATGCTCGCCAGTTGAGTTGAGGAAGAGCTTTACAAAGATTTACCACGTTAATTCTAATTCAAGGTTTTCTTGAAACAAAAGAAATGCTTGCCTAATATAAAATAGACAAAGACAAAAAAATGACAGTATGATTTATGCCACAAAAATGACAGTGTGATTTATGTTTTCTCACTGACATGACACTGAATATAAATGAGCTAAATTTGATACTCTGAGGAAAGTAAAATCTCATTTGTGACCTAGCAATCTCGTATGGAAATTCAAGTTGAAATAGAAACTTTTTGTCATAAAATTCAATAATTATATTGCAATTATTTCTAATATGATTCAATATTTCAAAGATTTAAATTATAATCAACAGGGTTATATGAATTGCTGCCACAACTAAAAGGAAAAGTTGAACACTGATGAGTTCATTGTGATAAACGCAGGATCCGGCAGAAGTAAGGCCCGCTTGAGTGTGGTGGGTAGGGTAGTGATATGGGTGTAATAATTTATAGTTTTAATTTGAACATTTCACCTAAAATGTCATGCGGTGTGCTTGGGTGTGTTTTGTTACTTAGAGAATTACATGCTTATGAATTTGTAGTAAAAAAAAGGGCGTTATTTGTACCAGACCCTGTATAAAGGTGTTTTTCAATATACACAATACCACTTTGAATTTCACAGTAATAAAACTGAGATGACAGACTTAGTAAAATTTACTTAACTTGGACATAGATTTGAAATTATATCAAATCAATTCTTTAAAAGATGAACCAATTTTGCCAAATGGGTACAAATATTGAAGGAAGGTGACTTTTTGGTAATTGCTTTAAATATTGGAAAACTTTGGGATAGGTTTAGAATTACTTGAAAATGTGAACCTACTTTTTCAATTGCAAACTTTATAAAATTTAAGTGTGGGTCAAGTGTTTCTGATGAAAATTTAACATCCAAATTGACATGTGGCATAAGTATAAATAACATGCCAGATTTTGAAGATGTTCTATGAAAACAAATTGAGATATATCTCATAAATAATGTTTTAGTTGATTATGAATTGAAATGATAATATTTTTATCTATGGGGTTAAACAAAATATATGACTAACTTGATTTTATTAAATAGTAATGAATCTATACTAATATAAATAAATGATGCTTTTATTTCTTTTCAAGAGGTAAATACATGTAGGAGGATAGATAAGTTTTCCACACAGAATTCCAAATGATTTATTCCCCTCTGAAGGAAGTAAAACGTAACTCCCACCCCATAAACCTTCCTTCCAAAGAGCACAGTAAGAAAAGGGCTGGGAAGCCGCTTTACAGTGGAGAAACCTGCCGAACACTGCCTCGGCCAGGTGGTCAAGGTTAACATCTGTGGTAAGTCATGGATGGTACATACTCTTCATGTGATGTGATGAGAATGGCAATGTACTTCTATGATCTTCCTCCCCAAATCTCATACTCCCAGTGATATGTGTATATTTTAACACTATCACTGAGCTGTTAATTCGATTCTAATGCTAGCTACCTGAAGATATCATCAGATCATACAGGTTAAGGGTTCGGTCCTGCAAGACTGACCCCTTCCCGACCCCCAGTTCAGAAAGCAGTCCCAAGTCCTATTTATTTGTGCTTCTGGCCCACCAGCTAAAGGTCAGAGATTCCAATGGCCCATTCCCTGGTTTGATTAATTTGTTAGAGCCGCCCACAGAACTCAGCGAAACATTTTACTTACTAGATTACCAGTTCATTACAAAGTATATGAAAGAATAGGGATGAACGGTGTAGTCAGATGCTTCTGTCCCCATGGAGACTGGGGGCCCGAACATGGCATAGTTCTGGTTCCGCCAGCTCTCTGAACTGCCTCCTTTCGGGTTTCCGTGGAGGCTGATTTCATAGGCAAAACTGAGTAAATCATTGACTTCTGACAATGAGTTCAATCTTCAGCCCCTTTCCACTCCCCAGAGGTTGAGAGTGGGACCAAAAGTCCCAACCCATCAATCACAGATTGAAAGCCCTTATCCTTAAGGGCTTTCCGAAAGTCATCTCATTAACATAACCTCAGGTATGGCTAAAAGGAGTTTGTTAGGAATATCAAGAAGCTTTCATAATTTGGGAAATCACAGGGGGGGTAGGAGTTCTGTGGCAGAAACAGGGAAGATCAAATGTAATTTCTTATTACAAATCACAATATCACAACCCCCATATAATCATGAGAAAAACATCAGGCAAACTCCAGTTCAAGGACCTTCTACAAAATACCTGATCAGTATCCTCAAAACTGTCAAATCATCAAAGCAAAGAACGTCTGAGAAACTGTCGCAGTCAAAAAGGAAGCTGAGGAGCCCTGGCCTGTGTGGCTCTGTTGGCTGGTTGGAGCTTTATCCCATAGCCGAAAGGTTGTGGGTTTGATTCCTGGTTGGGGCACATACCTAGGTTGTGGGTTCGATCCCTGGTCCAGGTGCATATGGGATGCTTCTCTATCATAAGGATGTTTCTCTCTCCGTTCCTCTCTCCCTACCTCTCTGTCTAAAAGCAATGAAAAAAAAAAAATGCCCTTGGGCCCTGGCTGGTGTGGCTCAGTGAATTGAGCGTGGGCTGCAAACCAAAGGGTCGCCGGTTCGATTCCCAGTCAGGGCACATGCCTGAGTTGCAGTCCAGGTCCCCAGTGAGGGGGCCACGTGAGAGGCAACCACACATTGATGTTTCTCTCCCTCTCTTTCTCCCTCCTTTCCCCTCTGTCTAAAAATAAATAAATAAAACCTTTAAAAAAAATGTCCTTGGGTGAGGGTAAAAAAAAAAAGAAGCTAAGGAGATAGGATGGGTGCCCTCCTGGATGGGATTCTGGAACAAAAAAGTGGCATTAGGGAAAAACAAAGGAAATCTGAATAAAGCATGAATCTTAGTTAACAAATGATCAATCTGGATTTATTATGTGTGACAAATATATCACGCTAATGTGAGATGTTGGTGTCGGGGGAATTCAGAATGGGATATGCAGCAGTCTCCGCACTACGTTCACAACTTTTCTATAAAACCTGAAACTATTTCAAAATCAAAATGTTATTACAAAATCTGAATTTCACCTATGTCTATGTTTTAATGCAGCTACTAAAAAATTTTAAATTTCACATATGACTCGCTGTTCTAGAGAACGGAGTTGCTGTGGAGCAAACAGCAAAGAACCTGTAGTCTGGAAACCTCTGGTTTGAAGAAGGCCTTCCCCTCCTACCACACACATCACCCGCTCTCTTAGCCCGAGGTCCTCATGTGCATGATGAGAATAAAAGGGCGGTTGTTAGGATTACGTAAGGTGGCTTGTATGAAGGCAAGCAGCACACCTCCTGTCCTGTAGTGGACAAACACTTTTTGCCTGCTAACACCTGCTGGATTCTTGCTCTTGCAAAAGGAGGCAAATAATTGCAATGCAGAATGAAACTCTGGGGAATTGCAGAGAAAGGAATAGTTACACAGTCAGGAAGGCTTCCCAGAGAGAACGACATGTAACCTGCCTCTTCAGAGATTGATTACGGACTCCCACACAGGCCCAGAAAATGGTTCCTATGCGGATATATCCAGTCTAAGTGTTGAACATAGACTATAGATTTGGTTTTCCCTCCTATCTGTAGGGCTCATTTCCCATTGTCTTGGTTTCTACTTTCCCTGTTGCCAAGCTACCTTGTTATTCTCTTTTTGTGTGCCCTTAGACTATATAAAACTGGCACTCTAAAATGTCCACATTTTATACTTTAATTTCTGTATCACATTCATAAAATTATTTCTGCCTGGAACTTAAGTGAGTATAATGTTAATGCATAGAGACAAAGAGGCTCGGTCATCATATACTACCTGATCTATTCATATAATACTTAAGTGCATTCAAACTTAGCCATTCTAAGAAAGAGGGCGCACAGTTTTCTTCACAGCAAGAGACAGACAATTAGTTCCGCTTCTTGCAGAAGGCTTCAATGAAACAACATCTTCTCCTGAAAGACTCGGCTTTTTAGCCACCTTTTATTCTGCCCTGAACTCATTCCTTCACTTCAGGAATGCTGTGAGTGACACATTCTTCTGCATGAATGTGTTCTCATGTCTTTTCATAGGTGTTTGTCATATTTTCCAAGTAGGTGTAAACAACTTAAAGACCCAATTTATAGCTCCTTGCTCTTCTGCAATCATCTCACTTGCTGGCTCTCCTTCCCACCCCAAGCACTCCCTGCTCACACACCCACCATCATCACTACCAATAGCCACACCTAGGATTCTTCCTACCTAGAAGAGGGAGAATGATGTGTTTTAAACCGAACTGCAGATAAAGGAGAAAAGGCGTGAACTATAAGATCACCCCTGTGTTGCTGGATTTTTTTTAATAACCAGGAAGTATGAGTCCTGCTACCACCTGCCCCCTGATTCCAGACTCCAGCTTCATTGTTGTGCTTTACCACCCAGCTTTCAGTAATTGTGATTAGATTCAGGCTTATCTCTTGGCAAACCATCCTCCTTCATTCGATAAATCACAAAAAGCTTCTCCTAAATATCACCCGAGCCGAGTTTACCAGTCTTGGAAAAGAGACACATTCTCAATCACAGGATGTGATCACCACATCCAACAGTTACCAAGGTACAAAACCATCTCTGGTTTTATACAAGTACAAGGGAGGGCCAGGGGTAAATTCAAGGCGCGGATCAACAAACCTGAACCAGCAGTGGATTCTGAGTTTGACACAAACCAGATCTCAGGCACTGAAAGCTATTTAATTTAATTACTCTTCCAGTACGAAGCAAAATGGGAAACTGAGCTCAGTAATCAGTGCCAGTCAGCTTGGCGGGTTGGACTGTTAAAGCTGCAAAGGAAATCAGCTGTGGTGGGGGAGGGGTGTTACTTGATTTCCTTCCTATTACTTAGTTGTTATTCTGAGGAATGCATTTAATTATAGAGAGAACTCCGTTATTTGCTTTCTAGTAGCTGGCATTTTTAGTTCTTCCTACCGGCGCCTTCCCTTTGCTGAAAAACAAAAAGGCCTGTTTACAGCTAGACCACATCTTTCGGCTTCCACTTCTCAGCTTTCTCCCACACCAAAGGAAAGCAAGGTAGTGTGATGCAAATAGCCCCACAGTAGGCTACCTTTGCCAACCCGGGACTTATTTTCAACTGCATGCAAACTAGAACTCTCCGAAGACCTGTGAACTGTAAATAACTCAGGCTGTGAAAGGGGTCAACTTGGTTTAATTTAGACTTCCACAGAGCTTTTCTATAGAAATTCAAACACCGGTGAACAAACCCCTCCGGGGCCTTTAAAAAAAATTCCAAGGCCAGCACCTCTATTTACTCTTCAGACTCCTGCCTGTCTGGTGGAGGTCTGCTCTTAAAAGCTAATCAGTTCTTCTACAGTCTCTGCCATGGCTCCCAGAGGCAGGCTGCCTCCTCGGCACAACCCCTGCATTGAGCTGCCGGAACGCAGTGCCAGCTGGATCCTGGTAGGTGAAGCATTTGCAGAGAAAGCAGCACTGAGGTTAATGCTGAGGCCAGGGCAAGGCTGGGACCCGCAGAGGGTGGCTGAGCTGGGCGAACCTCGTCTGTCAGTCACCCAGCACAGCTCTCTTCTGTTGCCGTGGAGAGGAACTCCCAGTCCTGTCCCAGCGCACAGCTGCCCCTCTCAAGTCACCTGAGAAATATCTTCATTGCCTTCTTCGCTTATAAAATATATCCTCAATTCTACATGGCCAGAAAAGTCCAAAGGGATACTGAGCATCTTTCCTCTCTGTCCCTTCTGCAAAAGTCTTTGATGGGGAGACCCAGAATCCCAAAGGATCACAAGGAAAAGTGGTCCAAACAGATAGGTGTCAGGACCAGAAAGGTTCCAAGGACACTTTGTATTCTACCAAAGTCTCTGTAGACAAATTGACCCCCCTCAAGCTGTAGACAGGATTTTAAGTTCTTAACTCTCACTTTACCCATGCTCAAATAAAACGGCTGAAATTGTGGCAAAAAGATCTGAGTTAGCTCTTAGAAGGGACTTTTTTTACTACAGGAATGTGAGGCAGGGAATACAAAATGAGATTTTAACACATCTTGCTCTGAAGATATTTAAGAGAGAGCAGAGATCTTGAATTTTTTTTTCCCTGAGGTTATAAGAACAATTCTGCTTCAAGCCAGATGACTCCTCAAAAGTGGCAAACTTCGCAAGATTTATCGGTAAAGACAGCTGCCTACTCTGGCAAGGAGAATGAAAAATATCCCGGCATACACCATAAAGCAAGTTAATACCCCATTATGATCACAACCTAGAACAGCTCTCCCATAAAAGAAAGTTGAACTCTTTGGTGTACATGGCCTGATTTTGTGATCTCCCTTTACTGATTTATAATGCAAGAAGACACCCTGATGGGTTTCTGAGCACCAGTGCTGATTCACCCGGCCAGGGCAACAGGTCCTGTCTCGTTCAAAAGCCATGTAATCTTCTCCTTGATCAGGCATGTTTCTGCTGGGCCGACTTCAATCATGGACGACTGAGCCTTTGTCGGGGGGTATCAGAAGCCCTGGAAAGCTGTCTGTCTCCAACATCTGTTCTCTCCACCCCCAACAGGCTACAGCGCCAGACTTTTTTTTTTAAAGGCCCATCTTTGAACCACATTGTATCTATAGTTATGTAAATAGATTACCTGGAAAGAAAAATGTTTCATCTGTGAGTATCTATTAATCTGTTTTCATCTACCCATGCTTTACAAGGACAGTGAGTACCTACCCTAGGAAGTTACCGAAGACTACTAGCAGAAATCAAAGCCCAAGAGCACTAAACTGGGAGGGGGTGGTGGCGGGTGGGGGGCGGTGTATGTGAGACAGCAACAGAGACAGTCAGAGAGAGACAGAGGAAGGAGGAGGGAGAATAAGGATCCTGGTGAGGCGTATGCATGTAGGACATAACCACAGAGACAAATTTACCCCATGTTGCAGTGTTGCTTTGTTTGGGGCAGTCTTGCCCTAGCTGTACCTTGCTCTGCCTTACGCTCACTTTGACATGGACACCTAAAGAAGAGGACCTAGACGCTGAGACACTAGAAGGCAAACCTGGATGGACAACACGAAAGGCTATGTGAGTGTGGGCACCCTGGTGAGGAAGGCAGGCAAGGCCAAATGTTCCTCTAAGGAGCACCACAGAAATCTGTCACCAGTGTGCCTGAACAAAAATGGAAGCTCCGAAAAGCAGCTGTTCTGTTACTATGAAATGCACAGCCCCGCACATGCGATGCCGGAGCCTGCCCACACAAAAATGAGTGCACTCACAAGAATGTACACATATGTATGTGTATATTTATAGGAATGCACTGAACAAAGATAGCTATGTGTGCAGTTGGCTCTTTTTCTTACAAAGAACAAAAGAATACATATAGTCAAAAAGACAAAAAACAAGTTCTAATCACTTCTGGAAACATCTAATCTCAGTATTTCCATTACGCCTTTCTCTTGGTAAGTTTGACTCCCTTCAGATGGTTTAACAGCCTCTGGATGTGATTTCTAGATGGTAAAGGCTGCCAGATGACAACATGTGAGCTCTGTTTACTTTGGTCTCACTATATTGGCACCCCAACACCCGGGGGGGAGTCTGAGCCAAGCTGAGGAAACCAGAGACTCTGAGAGCTGGCCCCATTTGCTCTGCAGACCCCTAATAAGAGCTAGTAGACCCTGCCCACTACGAGCGCGGGAGTCATTCCCATTCAGCAATTAGCTGTATGCCTGAGTAAAGTAACCCTCCTCAGGACCCCAAGTGACTGAAAGCCAGATCTCCATGCCCGAGTTTTATCCACGACACTACCGTGTCTCTGAAGACTAACCTCACTCAGAGCTTGATATGAAGCAGGTTCTTTCTTAAGTGTCATTTATTTTCAAGGAGCATCCCATTCCCAATTTCTTTCTTTCAATGTCAACAGCTTGATGCCCTTTGATACCGTTCACTGACCTGGCTTGTCTGCATTCTCACCCACAGAGGCCTTCGGCTGGAAGCATTGCCATCTCCAAGTAAGTTTCTTTGCTTTTAGATTCTCCTGCATCTACTGTGAGTGGATCTTGCAGAATTCTTGATGGCTACAAGATAGATAAAATTCTCTCTTGTCCATTTCTCTTCCTTGGCAAGTAAACAGGATGAACTGGAAGAAGGCTGCTCAAGATGACTTGGAATTGTAGAGGATGCAAGGAGGTGTGGCTGAGCAAGGTAACTCTATATAGACTAGAGTAAAAATATTAGAGCGAAGAAAGGGATGAAGGAAAGCAAGAACGAAGTGTAGAAAAGAGTAATCAGCTAAGTCAGTGAAAAGGTTAGATCAAGGTATCAGGGACATGAACGAAACCACAGCCTAAGCAATATTCACTGAATTATTTAACCCTGGGAAGCCATCGTTTATCTCAAGCCACCAAAAAAAAGGTGTAGAGTAAAAGATTTAGCAGAGAGAGACTTGAGAGAAATAAAATGCCCTAAATGCCAAGAAAAAAGAGGAAATGAGAGGGGCTGAAGACCGTCAGAGGGAAAATTCATGATGGGAAAGACTGGGAAAACGTTTGGACACATTTCCAATGCAATAGTCATCTAAACTTTCACAGTGCACAGCCCCCCTGCAACCAACCCTTTGCAGTTCATCCATCACTCATTAAAAGTACACCAAATGAGCCTTAAGAGAGATAGATGACCTTTCATATTTTTTCATGAATAATGTTAGTGGTGGTGTCTTTCATCTTCACAGAACTGCTGAGGGCCTCAAATAATTTCCAACCCTCTCTGCCCTTAACACAGAACATAGTGCAAGGCCCTGCGGCAGGAGTATGGAGAATGCTAAGCATCCGCTCACTATTTCATTTTATCAGCGTGCATAGTCCTCGCAAGTATGTGTCTACTGTAAAATCTCTGGTGAGTCAGCATGTCGCTAAATTCTTCATTTAAGTCTCAGCACAGCTGTGGCACAGACATAAAAATACAGCTTCTTAAACTATAGGAGTAGAGACCATGGTCCTCTTGAGAAATAGTTCAAGAGGCTAAGATTTTTTTTCTCTCCAGTATCAGAGCACTGTCAGTAAAATGAACATCAGTTACTAAACAAGATTCTTGGAACTTGACAATGAATAAATGGAATTTTAAAAGTGATGAAAGGGCATAGCTCAGATCATTATGAAGCTCTGGGCAATAAAGTGCTACATAGATACTAAATATTAATACTGTAATGGAATTTTAAGTTAATTTCAAAGTCAGATCTCCTAGAGTTGGTTCAGGCTACAGTCAGTATCCCTCTTCTGATTAGTTTTTAGTAAAGTTACTCTCTCTTCCTAGCTTAAGCAAAAGAAAAGACTTAGAAAAAGTTTGGTTGTATTTAGTTTTTCTTTTAAACCAAATGTGAAAAGCAAAAAAATGTGGACCTTGAAGCCTCAAATACCCATTATAATTGTTCTTTGTCTCTTTATGATAACACCTCCTTCCACATTGTATGAGTGCTTATCTTTAGTTTATCAACCTAAAAAGCATCTGTATTACTAAACTTGCTATGGCTGAAAAGATTTCATCTATAAAGAAAATATATTTTTGTCACTGACACAGTATTAAACAGACTGCTTTTATTAAACATACATTCTAGTAAGAGAAAATTTAAATAACTAAATATATATATATATATATATATATCCAATTACTGCTAGGTACTAAGAAGAAAAATAACACAAAGTAGGAAGAGAAATAGATCACAGATTGATTTTTTAAAGATTTGATTCTTTTTTCATTTTTTATTTATTTTTATTTTTTAAAGATTTTACTTAGTTATTTTTAGAGAGAGGGGAAGGAGAAAGAAAGGGAGAGAAACATCAATGTGTGGTTGCCTCTCATGTGCCCCCTCACTAGGGACCTAGCGCACAACCCAGGCGATTTTTTTAAAGTACAGTCAAAGAAATCCTCTTTGGTAAGATCACATGTGAGCAGAGAAGTGAATAAAGTGAGAAAACTGGACATAAATATATGGAGGTGAAACACCTTTCAGAAAGAAGGACCAGGGAAGTGAAAACGCTCTGAGCCGGAGGCATAAGTGGCATAGGTTAGGAAACAGGAACAAAGTTAGTGCGGCTGGGTGGAGGAAAAAGAGTGCAGAGGAGAGTGAAAGTCTAAAAATGAGAAAGGTGGTGCGGGGCCATACTGTCTAGGACTTTGTGGGCCGTTGTGGGAGGGTCTGGAGCATAAGAATGCTATTTAGAAGGGAGACAAAGGAGGAAGCAGTTAGCAGGTCCTTGTAATAACAGGTAAATTAGGGTGGAGACTGGCTCTGTGGCAGGGTTAGGAAGAGGTGGCTGAGTTCTAGAAACATTTCAAAGAGAGACCAGTCTGGATTTCCTAGTGGACTGAATATGGAGTGTGAGAGAAATAAAGCAGTTATGAAACTTCTCTGGGTTTTGCCTAAAGCAACTTGAAAAACGGAGTTGCCTTTTAGTGAGATGGGCGATTTCATTCTACAAACTCAGATGGGCAAAGGAAAATGTGGCATTCCCCTCAACCTGGACACAAATTCTCCTCTGATACGGCTCTCCATTTCAACTATTTTCTTTCTCCCCTCTCACCTTGCTTCACAAGGCCTGCCCCCAAAAGAAACTACTTTATCAGAACCTAACTGATCTGAGAGAAGGGAAATACCCAATTTGGGCTTACTAAAAGCCTGAGAATCATGGGACCACTGATGCTTTCCCTCAACTACTTCTTTCTACTACATCAATAGTGTTTCTTTATCATAACGTGGGATTACACCTAAAAGAACTCCAAGACCCAGACTCTATTTAAGACATCTGTAATGATACCAAAAGAAAACACAGGACACAAATCCAAGGACACTAGGGGAAATATTAGCTCTGACATCATAGCTATAGCAAAAAATAAACACAGCCTAATTCCTAGCCAGATCATATATGGCTTCCAACAGAAAATTACAAGACATGCCATAAAGCAAAAAACAGTATGAAGAGTCAGAGCAAGGATCAGAACCAGATGCAGATATGGCAGAGATTGCAAAATATATTACAAAGCTATAGTAATCAAAACAGCATGGTAGTGGAATTAAAACATACATAATAGAAAAACAGAACAAAACAGAGAGCCCAGAAATAAACCCACACACTATGGTCAACTGATTTTCGTCAAAGATACCAAAACATACAACAGGGAAAAGACAATCTCTTCAATAAATGGTGTTGAGAAAATTGTTTCTCCACATGCAGAAGAATAAAATGGGACCATTGTCTCATTCCACATGCAAAATTCAACTCAAAGTGGATTAAAGAGTTAAATGTAAGGCCTGAAACCATAAAGCTATCAGAAAAAAACATAAGGAAAAATCTTCTTAACATTGGTCTGGGCAATAATTATTTGAATATGACCCCAAAAGCATAATCAACAAAAGCAAAAACAGACAAATGAGATTTTATCAAACCAAAAATCTTCGCAAAGAAATAAAATCAACAGAGTATAGAGACAACCTATGGAATGAGAGAAAATACATCCATACCATATATCTGATAACAGGTTAGTAATCTAAAATGTATAAGGAACTCACCCTGGCTGGTGTGGCTCAGTGGATTGAGTGCCAGACTGAATCCAGAGGATGCCACTTCAATTCCCAGTCAGAGCACACGCCTGGGTTGTGGGCCAGGTCCCCAGCTGGGGGCATGTAAGAGGCAACCAATGATGTTTCTCTCATGTGCTGATGATTCTCTCCCTCTCTGTCTCTCTCCCCTCTTCTCTTTCTAAAAATAAATAAATAAAATATTTTTTAAAAATGTACAAGGAACCGCCCTGGCTGGTGCAGCTCAGTGTATTGAGCGCGGACTGGGAACCAAAGGGTCCTGGTTCAATTCCCAGTCAGGGCATATGCCCGGGTTGTGGGCCAGGTTCCCAGTGAGGCCATGTGAGAGGCAACCATACATTGCTGTTTCTCTCCCTCTCTTTCTCTCTCCCTTCCCCTCTCTCTAAAAAAATAAATAAAATCTTTAAAAAAAATATATAAGGAACCCAAACAACTCAATAGCGAGAAAACAGCCTAATTAAAAATGGGCAAAGGATCTGAATAAATATCTCTCAAAAGAAAACATATAAATGGCCACCAAATATATGAAAGGATGCTCACCATCACAGATCATCAGGGAAATGCAAATCAAAACCATGATGAGATATCACTTCACACCTATCAGAATGGCTATTATCAAAAAGACAAAAGAGAAGTGGTGATGAGATTATAGAGAAAAGGGAGCCCTTGTACACTGCTGGTGGTAATGAAAATTGATACAGTCAATTTGAAAAACAGTACAGAGATTTCTCAAAAAATTAAAAATAGAATTACCGTATGATCTAACTACCTCACTTATGGCTATTTACCTGAAAGACATGAAATCAGTTTCTCAAAGAGCTATCTGCACTCCCACATTCATCGCAGTACTATTCATAATAGCAAGGTATGGAAAAGAATGAAGCGTCCATCAATGAATGACTGGGTAGAAGTGTTGCTTACTGCATGTACAGTAGACTATCATTCAGCCTTGAGGAAGAAGGAAATCCTGCCATTTGAAACAACATAGAAGAACCTGGAGGACATTATTATAGTAAAATAAGCCAGGCAGAGACAGAGAAATACTGTGTGATCTTACTTACATGTGGAATCTGAAAAAAAGTTGAACTCAGAAGTAGAGAACAGGACGGGGGGTCTCAGGAGCTGCGGAGGTGCGGGAAATGGAGAGATGTGGTCAGAAGGTACAAAGTTACAGTTACGTGGCATGGATGCATTAGAGGTCCAATGCACGCTCATTGTGACAACAGTTAATAATGCTGTACTGGACCCCAGAAACGTGCTAAGTGGATTTCAGTGCGCTTCTCACCCAGAAAACGGTGACTGTATGAGGCGACATGTTAGTCTGCTGTAGTAAACCTTTCTCTTTGTGTACATATATCAAATCATGCTGTACGTCTTACATGTACATTGTTTTATTTTCTAAAAAATAGAATAACATGGAGGTTACAGCTGAAACTAGGATACAAGTATGTAGCATTGGAGACAGAGGGTCTTTTAACAAAGCCAGTTCTCTTTCCCTTTGCAAAACTAGTAGAGACTCAGCGTGGATATCCACTAAAATACGGGGTCCCATAAGGCAAAGAAAGGTGGCTCACAGAAGAGTAATAAAAGGCACAAATACAGAAGTCAAAGAAATAGAATTGAAAAAGTACCATGTGAAGAAGTTTGAGAACAAGGATTCTCTGCCAACGCACATAGCTTATCCATAGGGATTCGTAGCCATAGATACTAACTAATATACCCAGGTTCAGAAATTTGGCCTCATGCAAGTATTACTTGGTTTTGTGCACAAGCAGCTCACATGGTGTGTTTTAAAATAAACCGTTACTATATATCTGAGGTAACAGATGCTGTCCCATGTATCTCATATTTGCAGACTGTTGGGTGAGAAATTATCTGCCACCTCAATACAGTCTATGTGGTTAATTACATGAGTCAGTCGTAAACACCTATCATGCTTCAGGTGTTAAGTGTAACTTCAGTGATGTTCATACCATCTGAGGTTCAGTGCCGCCAAAAAAGATCAATATAGAAACAACCCTAACTACAATGCACGAACATAAACACTCAAAGTAATTTGCTCTAATTCCACAGTGGGGGTTACATGTTTCCACTCCCCATAGATCACTTTCACTTAATATTTTCTCTACCAAATTCAGACAGGAAATTATATATAAGTCAATTCCATTACACAACTGAGATCTAGCAATTTAGTAGAATAAGGGCGAAAGGAATAGCAATACTTAAGCAAAAGAATGACTCTTTAATATCTAGAAATCATTCCTAGGTTTAGAAAGAACACTACCATATATAGGAAAAAAGAGTCTTTTCCTTAATAAGGAATAAGGTAGCAAGCATTGTGTAGCAGAACGATCTCTGGATTGGGAATTAGAAGATCTTTGTTTTAATCCTCAGTCCACGACTCACATGCTGTGTTATTGGGGAAGTTGCTCAGCCTATTTGAGATTGATTTTCGTCCTTTGTGGGATAAAGATGATTATACTTATCTTGTATATTTTCTATTGTGCTATTGTAATCAACTGAGATAATACACAAACATGTTTGAGAAACTATAAATTATAATTGATATTTTCACATTGTTACAATATATTCTACATCCATTGTTTCATTTAATTATAAAACCACCATGAGCCCTGGCTGGCATGGCTCAGTGGATTGAGCACGGGCTGTGAACCAAAGGGCCGCAGGTTCGATTCCCAGTTGGGGCACATGACTAGGTTATGGGCCAGGTCCCCGGTGGGGGCCACATGAGAGGCAATCACGCATTGGTGTTTCTCTCTCTCTCTCTTTCTCCCTCCCTTCTCCTTTCTGAAAATAAATAAATAAAATCTTAAAAAAAGAAACAAAACCATGAATACACAAATTATTCAAGTTATTATTTTATATAGTCTTTCACATCATGAACATAAATCATGGCAAGATTCAATACATCACATTGTAATTGGCAACACATGGGGGCAGTCATTTAACCTGCACTTATAGAACACCATATTTTGGTTTTCTTTCAAAGAAGACCTCTAAAATGGTCTTAGGAAACACAATAACCAAGGAACAGATAGAGGTGGGACAGCAGAAAAATTGTTTCAGATTTGCACTTCATAGAACTCTAATGGCATGTAGTAAAATCGTAAGTAGTGAATATATTTTCTCTAGCTATCTATGCTGCTCTAAAGACGCAATAAAATATATCTTTATCCTCTTTGATAGCATTGGTAAATATTGTTCATATAAAAGATGTTATAAATTACTCACTGCTATATAGAAAAAAGAAAGTCAGCCTTTACAACTATGAAGTAATCAAAAACTATATTTAAAAACTTGGAGGTCATAGTCATAAAATGTGATTTAACTGAGGATTTTATTGTGTGCTCGTGAACAAGTAAATCAGACTCTTCGGTGTTTATGTCTGATAACTTCTGGTTTCACAGCCCGTCACCCAGAAAAGAGCTGCTATAATTAACCCATAATACAGAGATTCCATAAGCAGCCCACAGATAATAAAAATGATCATGGATTGCCCATTCTTTGGTATCACTAAGGGGGCACTTTTTAAATTTCTTTCCTTGATCAAATATGAGCTCTGAACTCTTGAAGGGAAAAAAAGGGACAATATCTGAAATATTGTTGATTTTTTTAAAGGTAGACCCTGTTTATATAAGCAAAACTAGTTTTCCAAATTGTCAAAAGTTATTCATGCAACCAAAATTTAAAGAAATCTTATTCTATTTAAGGTTCTACTATTAAATAAAAATAAGCAATGTATCTAAGGAACATTTTAAAACAATCATTGGCAAACTTTTCCCATAAAGGGTCAGATAGTAAATATTTTAAACTTTCTGGGCTATCCAATCTCTATTCAAACAACTGGACTCTGCCTGCCGTAACAGCTCAAAAGCAGCCACAAGCAATACTTAAATGAATGAGCATGGCTATGTTCCAATAAAAGAAGTAAAATCAATAGGGATTTGCCCCTCCCTCAGAGTGCCACTGCGCCTCTCTCCCCTCAGCTGACATTGACCTCTCACTGGACTAAAACAGAACTGGGAATATAATGGACTTCAGTGAGTTCTGTGAGTCCTTCTAGCAAATTGTCAAAATGCGGGTGGTCTTGAGGACTCCCTAAATTTGAAATTGATGTCAGAAGGGTGATCTGGTAAACTGTTCCCTAACTTCACATTCCATGTCCCCTAAAAATTGGGGGAAGCCAGAGAAAGAATCGTCTTTGAATGCGGTTTGTGAAACTACCAGGCTTCCTCAAGGCTCTGGCATAGTTGCACAATCAGAAAAAGAGGGTATCATTGAAAAGCCTTCCCAGGGAATCCTGAGATTCTCCTGGATTTAAAACCTCTTCCACTGGGAATTCTTGATATTTTCTAAATAAATAACATAACAGAAGATAGCAGGGAGCTGGACAGGGTTTATAAATTGATTATTTTATCACTATCTTGCTAAAAAGTCTTCTCTGACCTGCCGTTACTTAAGTTTTGAATCAAATAACTTTCACATTTTATATTATCTGCAATCCAACCCCAAACCAGTTTTATTTCCTGCTGCTTCCTTCCACACTACCCCAGTGGGTCCTATCCCAACATTCTGATTTCATGGTTTAGGGTGGGGCTCTGGCATCAATACATTTTGAAAGCTTTCCAAATTATTCTACCATGGATTCAGGATAAATAAGAACCTAATGTTTTATAGCCAAATAAGATGACAATTCATCATACAAACCTAAGATAATGTTGCATTTTTACCTCTAGAAATTCACTTCTTGAAGGTCCTGCTCACAAGACCAATTCTCCAGGAAGCCTTCCACGATCGCACTAGATCAGCATTACCGTCTGTCTCTCTGGGTTCCCATAGAGTTGTATTGGCATCATCCCATGGTACCGGACCTCTCACATCCTGCACTGTAATACATTTAAGAAGCTGAAATGTAAACAAACAAACAAAAAATAGTATAGTTCCAATATCAGCTCTGTGATCTTGGGAAAGTCAATGTTCAGTCTTCAAAATTCTAAATACTTCATCTATAAAATTTGAAAAACAAATGGTTATTTTAAAGTGCTATCATAGTTTTAAATAAGAGACTTCTGTGCTCCCCATCCTTCTTCACGTCATAGTATATAGAAAAAAATTTTTAACAGCTTACTGGTGAAGGGTGCTTGTGACCAGAGGTGACGGGCTATGGGCTGCATTTGCTCCAGGCCTTGCCCAATGGCTCCAAAGGTGAACAGGATCAGTGTCTGAACACACCTGTAACCCTTCAAAAGGTACGGATTGGCTGCCCACTGAAGTCACGTGGAGAGCATTAAAAACTACTGAAGCTTGGATATGGCTTCCAGAGATTGTGATTTAATTTGGAACAGAGCCTGGAGTATTGGGGGATTTTTAAAGCTCCCAGGGGATTCTCATGTGCTACTCAAGTTTGAGGACCACTGTTCATAAAACATTTGGATCAACATTTAAACATCATTAAACATTTAAACATCATAAAATAAACTTCTAGGTTATAAATTTCTCGAGGGTGAAGAATGTGTATTGTCCATTTCTTTAAAACATTAGCCAATCCCCAGTCCTTACCAACACTGCCCTCTCAATAGAATACATGTTCAATAATTACTTTTAGAATTCAAATTTTTTCAGTGATTTTAAGAATGATTCCTTGCTATTTTATTTGAATTTTGCTCTTTTCTTCATTTTTACTTTATTTTTTATTTTGTTAGTTTATTGTTTTCAGTTACAGTTGTCTTGCCTTTTTCCCCAATGCATTCAAATTAATACACCAAAGAAATAAAATTTATAAGGGCAAAGCAGGTTGTGAAGGTCACCGGCGAAATCATTCCCAAAGCAGGTCAGACATTACCTGAGTGGCCTCAGGACTTTCCATACCCCATTCCCATGCACCACCTACCCCTTCCGTGCACAGCGCCTGCTCTCAGACTTCCCTAAGCAGGCCCGTGTGGCCACATCGTCAGGAGGCCATCAATATTTCCCAATCTTACTATGGAGAGTAAAGTAATCATACAAGTATTGAAGAAAGGAAAAGTTCCAAATATAACTAGGAACGTCTCCAGGACTAGTTCTTTAAATGTAAGAAACCTGAGCACCTTTAAGGTGAAGAATTCAGGCTTCTCAACTTGTTCGTGTTTTGGGCTTTCATTGTAAACAGGATTATTTCTTATCAAATTTGCCTCCGACGTTTGGAAACCTTGGAACAGAGAGAAAAGACTTCTTAGTGCCTCTGATTCTGATTACTGAAATTACTTAATATAAGGGGCCCATGTTTATTAATTCACTAGAAATTCTACAGCTCATAATTAATTCCATTTATATTCAAAAGACCCTGAATATATTTACAGAGAGTATTTTCATATAAGATAATACGCTCAACTGACCATTGGCCAACCTTACCAATAACAGAGAGGCAATTGATCCAAAATGAAGCATTCCATCTCTGTTCAAAAACTTAAAATGCATCCACAAAGGTCATGTAAAAAAAATTTCAGAAAGTTAAAAACACTTAAATATCGCTCCTCTCCCCACACCTCTACACACACACACACACACACACACACCTCAGTTATTTGTGTCATTCAGTTTGGTCCATGGAGTACTTAAGTTTGACTCTTCTAGCTCTTGCATAATATTAAAGGTGCCATTCAAACAGGTTTCTGTGCCTTAGTTTCCATACCTGTGTAATGGGGGACAGGGTGGGGCTATAGCATTACTAATGCCTTTTAAGACCTGATTATGATTTCATGAAACTTTTAAAGTAAAGGATAGGAAAACTAGTATTTGGGGAATGCCTGTTTTCAGAAGTTAATTACGTGATTGCAACAGAGAGACACATACCTAAATTAGCTTAACAAAAAGGGAACTTTTTGGAAAGTATCAGTAGTATCCAAAGGCAGGCATTAGAGTAGGGCCAATATGACTCTCCTAAGATCCTACTACTAGGTTCTTGCTGCTCTTTCTTTCTGAGCATTACTTTCATCCTCTGTCTACCAAAACATTTTCCTTGCTCTAGTGAAAAGTGGTCCCAAGGGTAAAAAATGGCCAGCATACCATGGCTGACCTCTGGCCTCTCCTCTCCAGAGACCAAGACCCACTAACTAGAGTCTCTGTCCCAATTCCAACTGATCAGAAGAGAGTCTGATTGGTTTATCTTGAATCAGGTAAGCACCTATGGGTGTGTCACTTCCAGCAGGGAAGGGTCCCATGGTCCTGGCTGGGAGGTTGAGGCCCATCCTTACTTTAAGATCTGTGAGTTATAGTGACTTTTATAAAAGGTACACAGAAGTAACTGTTCCAGCTTCTGGGTGCTAGGCCTTTTAACCTGTCGTCTAAATCCGTAAGAACCTCATAACAAAGGATTTAATGCCCACGTGGAAAAAATGAATGACGCTGAGAGAATTGGAGTGACTTGTGCAAGACCACAAGGCAAGTGACTGCTTTGAGCCCATGTACTTTCCACTAAAAATATGCAGCCTTGGTGGAAGTTGCGCAGTGTAGTTGTATTTGCTATACACTGTAGTTAATAAAGCAAAGATTTAAAAATAATACAGTAATTTGACAGTTTTGTTTGGATATTCTAGGCATTGTAAATAATATCTTGAGTATTAATTTTTAAAAATGAGGATTAATTTTTAATAAGTATTATTGTAAAAGCTGACAATTCACAATTTTCATAGTTTATTTTCCTTAGCATAGACATCCTGGGAACTAACAAATGTTCTGTGTTCAGGGAAAGTAATAACTCCACATATCAAACATGACTATGTCTCGGGCAGAGTAGTAAACGCTTTACTTGCACATCTCACTGAATCTTCAAAAGGAGCCAATAAGATAGCTACTATTATTACCCCATTACCCAAATGAAAAAAACTGAGGGTGAGAGAGGCACCCTAACTTGCTCAGGTCTCATTACATAGTAGCAGACTGAACGTTTGAACACAGGTCCAGCTGACTCCGTAACTCTGAACCATGAAGCTTTGCAGCTTCCCAACCTTAAGCCAATAAGTGAATAAGGATGAAATCTGAGCACATATAAATGATCACTAATATAGATATTCAAGGTCTGTCCAGAAAAAGCCCATCCATTGTTAATATAATGAGAACGATTTGTACAACGTTGATGTAACCTGGCTGCCAAGGACAGTGGACTGAAATGTGCATGTGTGAACAATGGTGACTTCACTGTACTAGTCAGTGGGGGCGGTAGAAGCTGCTGAGTGAGTATGTGTGAGTATATAAACAAATATGCATCAAATTTTGCATTAAGCTTGAACATTCATCTGCAGAAAGTATTTGGGTGATTCAGAAGACCATAGCCATGGGCTACTGGTGATTGGCAGCTTCATCATGACAACACACCTGCTCATGCATCACGTCTCCTGCAGAGCTTTTTGGCAAAACATCAGATCGCTCAGGAGACTCAGCCCTCCTATTTGGCGCCCTGCGACTTCTGTTTTTTCCCAAAACTAAAACCACCTTTGAAAGAGAAGAGATTTCAGACTGTTGAGGAGATTCAGGAAAATATGATGGGGCAGCTGATGGTAATTGGGAGAACTACGTGATGTCCCAAGGTGCCTACTTTGAAGGGGACTGAGGCATCATTGTCCTGCGTACAATGTTTCTTGTATCTTGTATCTTCTTCAATAAATGTCTCTATTTTTCATAATACATGGCTGGATACCTTCTGGACAGACCTCATATTACAAATATATCTGTATTATTTCATTTTCTTTTATATGTCACATATGCAAGTATGTCTATATGACAGCATATATTTAAATCTATGCCTAATATTTGGCATATATTAAAAAACACTAGAAATAACATTTTGCCAGAAGTTTTTCATCTAATGTTTATTGTGGTCTGTTATATACCCAATACTCAGCTAAGTAATTCATATTTTATTTTTTTCCAGACAGACTAGAGTCAACTGAGTTTTTTAAACAAGATAGTGATCTGATTTCCTAGGGAAAAATTTACAAATCTTTCAAAGGAAGCAAATTTATTTTCTTTTTCTTTGTCTCTGATAAGAGGAGGGAGTCAAGTCTCAACTGTCAGCAGATGTTCCCAGACTGCTCTAGAACAAATTAGAAAGTACCATAACCCAGCCTTGGTCCTGCTGCAGTGGCATCTTAAATTCTTACTTACCTGGTTTCTTTTTTTTTTTTTTTTTTCATTTATCTTTAGAGAGAAGGGAAGGGAGGGAGAAAGAGAGAGAGAGAAACATTGATGTATAAGAGAAACATCAATTGGCTGCCTCCCACACACCCCCAACTAGGGACCTGGCTCACAAGCTAGGTATGTGCCTTCACCAGGAATCGAACCCACAACCTTTAGGTTTGTGGGAAAATTCCCGACCCATGGAGCCACAGCAGTCAAGGATGGTTTCTGTCTTTATTAATCCCTAAATTAGGGTATATAAATTAGTTGAAGAGAATGAGAAGACAACAAATAAATGAACACATTAGTAAAAAATAAAACTGAACTTTTGTCACAGTTAAAGAGAAATGTAAAGTGTTTTACCCATCTGTGTTTTAAATTAAGAAAAGATCATTAAACTGCATATATTTAATAAATATAATTTATCATGAATTCTATAGAGCAGTTCTGTTAAGGCAAAATCGGGGAAAAGAGAAAAAAGAGGGTGTCACAGAAAATAATACAATAAAAGAGGCTTAATAGTAATACAGAATAAAGTACAAGAAAAGAAAGAAAAATTACACTCTCACAAATATTTAGAGACATTAACTAGAAAAGAAATGAAGATAGAGTAGTACTACAGGCAAATTAAAAGATAAAGAAGAGCATCAGAAAAAAAGTAGACCAACAGTTTCACAGGCTTCAGTGTTACTCAGAATGCGGTCAGAGGAAGATGAAAATTGCCTGGAGCCCTTGTTAAAATACAGATTGTAGAACTCACCCAAAACCAAAGAGTCAGATCCTCCAAGGGCTTGGACGCAGACATCTGTCATCGCAATAATCTCCTCAGCCGGTTCGCAGGCCCACGGACACTTTGGAACCACCGCAGGAGGGTGGGCGCTCCGTGGGCACAGTGGTGCCCAGATTCGCCGTCAGTCTCCTCCGAACCCCAAAGTCCAAGCTCTGCCTACTTAACAATACTTTTACCTGGAATAGGGATGAAGACTCCGATTTTTAAAACAGCAGACATATCTGAATGTATAACACAAATGTTTTATTTCCACCTGATTGTGAGAGCTTTTTTTTTTTTTTTTCTTTTTTTGGTCATTTTTAAGAGAGAAAAATTCCCACTTCTGGAATGACCAATGTCAAACTTTACATTCCCACAATTAAGATGGTTAATTTTCTAACCATTGAAAAGAGGGGACTTTCTGTGAACATCACAAAAATCATTTGTGACATTTTCAGATAACATTTTTATTTTCATGAATAAAATGTTCATAGGACTTATCAGATTGTCAAGTTCTTTTTGTCCTCTCCCCAAATTAAGAACCACTTTTTAAAAAATTGTTTATACTATTATAGCTGTTGCCAATTTTTCTCCATTTTCCCACCTCTACCCTGCTCCACCTCTCCCCTCCTCAGCCATGAGTTATGCATCGATATTCTCTGGTTTCTCCCCTCACCATCTCTCACCCAGGCTCCGACCCTCCCACTCTGGCAGCTGTCTGTCTGTTCCATGTATTTATGCTTCTGTTTTGTTCGTTAGCTTATTGTGTGCATTAGATTCCATGGATAAGTGAGATCATGCAGTATTTGTCTTAAAGCTAACAACTAAGAGTTTAAAATGTGAAGCTGCATTTTTGCAACGATAGTCACAAAGAATATTGGGGTTAATCCAACTGTTTAAACTGATCAGTCAACCAAAAATGCTCTCTGCCTTGCCTCAAATAGTAAGATCTGAAAATCAAACCTCGATATTTGGCAGATTTAGATATGGAAACCTGAACCTGAAATCAGGTGATTTTGCCAGTTTGCATGATCTTCCAACACTTTGCTTCCTCCTATGTTCCATGTAGCCCCAGGCTCAGTTCATGTCTACAATTTCTTCCTCGTGCAAAGTGTTCAAACTCCTTCCCTTCATGAACCCATGTTTACATCACTGTCTAGAAGTCTTTTTTATTTGACACTTGAGGAAATGAGTATTTTTTAAACCCTCAGGCCCCAATGGCTCAAAGCCCATGCTATTAAGCCAGCCAATTTCCATGTATGTTTAAAGTTCACCGATTTTCCATTCTCAATACAGATTTATAAAAGGAAATTTCATTGATTATAAATAGCATCATTTATCAAGTGTATTACTCCAGCAAGTATGACTTCAGAATTTACCTGGCTGAGTGATTTTTACATGGTTTCATTCTTCTAGCAAAAATTCATTTGTAAAACTTAGTTGCAAAATGAGGTTGCAAGAAATTTTACACATTAACTATGTGCAGTTCTTAGTATATCAATTGTACCTCAATAAAACTGTTTTAAAGGAAAACAAAAATAAATGAATAAATAAGAAGCGAAGTGGGAAACGATGAGAGGGCAAGATTCCCACGCACTCGTTTACTCTGCAAATGGACTTAGGCGGTAAAACAGGATGTGACAGAGGCCTAGCCCTTGTTTTCTTAACCAAGTCACACACACACACCCCTTGCAGTTACAAGAAAACACTGCAAATTATATATTCCAGCCACATCACAAATTAACCAAAATCCTTATAAAATAACAACTGGAAATCAGCTCATATTTCATGCTCCCAGAGAACATCCGATTAATCACACACAGACTGTG
This sequence comes from Micronycteris hirsuta, assembly GCA_004026765.1. Taxonomy (NCBI): domain Eukaryota; kingdom Metazoa; phylum Chordata; class Mammalia; order Chiroptera; family Phyllostomidae; genus Micronycteris; species Micronycteris hirsuta. The sequence continues at coordinate 73,635 of PVJI01000665.1, forward strand.
AGTGTGCCCACCGTATCACTGCAGCCCACACCCACTCACTCCCGAGCTTCCTGAGCACGCTCTCCAGAGACACGTTCCGTCTTAGAGTTGAACCTAGCTTACCATATACTTTTACAATAAAATAGTGTCATCAGCCCAGTATGTTTTGTGTGTCTTTTCTTTGCAATGACAGCAGTAATACTTATTTACAGCCAGCCTTTCAACCACAGAGAAGACACACTTAGGACTGACATAAGCAGTTGCAGAATACTTCATCTCCCTTTTCTTCTCCCTGAAAAATGAAACTTTGCCAACACCTAAGGTTTTATCAAGACTTCCCTTCTCTCGGTGTCTGCATACTGTCAGGGGCCATGCTCAGGTCCATGATTTGGCTTCATGATTTGCAGCCATTGGAATCCCCAAAGATAAGTATGCACCAGCATCTGCTCTTTCCCCGTCTCAGACCAGAATTTACAGCTGTAGCGGAGGGTAGTTCCTCATCTTTCTCAGGTAAATTTGCATGGCAGAAATGGCAGGGGGGTGGGTATGCATTGATCGGTTCTTTAAACTTTTGAGTTCTTCTCTATTATGGGAAACTGGAGCAACTTTTTAAAAAGGTTTGAATCCAACTAACTCTAGAAATCTGACCATCTTCAAACACTAAATTCTTCAAGGGTTGGGGAAAAAATTTATTTTGGCACCAGTGAACTTCACAAATGTTAGATGATGATAGATGTAAATACATGGATTTTTCCCTTACATTGGTCAGAGTTAATACATTTTATGTTTTCAAAAGCAACCTACAGTTTCAAAAACTGGGAGACAACCTGGAAAATAGTTTAGACCAGCACTGTCCAAGAGAATTTTCTGTGATGATGGCAATGTTCTATATCTGTGCTGTCCAATATGGTCAGCCCTAATCACATGTGGCTGCTGAGCACTTAAAGTGTGGCCAGTGCAACTGAGGGGAAATAATGCTTAATTCTATGTAATTTTAATTCATGTATATGTAAATTTAAATAGCCACATGTGACTACTCTATTGGAGAGCATAGATGTTTCAAATTTACTTGATGTAGGTCTTAAATGACATAAAATGATATCATATCTCATTAAATACATTTATGAAATGAGTAAAATTACATCAAAATGTAAAGTTTTTTATATAACTAGTCAATAATAAGTTGATTGCTATAGAAACTCAGTAACTATTACAGCAACATATATCTTTCCAATTTAAAAATTAGATTTTAATTAAACAAGTAGTAGATGAGAACATTCTTTTTTTTAAAGCTTTTATTTATTTATTTATTTATTTATTTATTTATTTATTTATTTTTAGAGAGGGGAAGGGAAGGAGGAAGAGAGGGAGAGAAACAGCAATGTATGGTTGCCTCTCACATGGCCCTCACTGGGGACCTGGCCTGCAACCCCGGCATGTGCCCTGACTGGGAATCGAACCGGGACTCCCTGGTTCCCAGCCCGCGCTAATCCACTGAACTACACCAACCAGGGCCATACTTATAAACTCTTAAACAATGCAGATTAACATCAAGCACACATCCCCTCCAACCCCATCAGCCAATTCCATTCCCTGGACCCTCTGGGGATAGGCATGCATACCTCACTCTTTCTTATAGCTGTGTCCGAATCCTAAGTGAGAAATTTCTGTAGCCTATTTAACCATTTTGACCAGTTTATACTTGCTATAATCTTAGTTTATTTACAGTTTTTACCTATTTTAAAGTCCAACTAAATAGATATTCATTCTATAATCTCCTCAAGAAGTATTTCTGATGGAACTGTCATTCTAATGCCAAGTATTTTTGTCTCTCTACCTCAGTCTCCCTCATGTCTCCATAGGAAAATAAGAAGGATGTTTTCATCGGTGCACTTTTGTACTTGGCAGTGTTGATGCCATAGTTAGTCAGGATAATGCAAGCTCACTTCCACCACCAATACGCCCAGAGTGTTTCCACTTCTGTTTTACCACCTTTGGTCTTCTGTTGGGAGTACCCTCTTTTGGCTTGAGACTATTTGAATTAGGTTTTTGGTCACTTGCAATAGAAAGAATCCCACCAAATACAGTTGCATAACAGGTATTTTTTTTTAAGGATCATTCTGAAGTATGCAACATGTAGGTTACCTCAGCTTTACTCTGCTTCCCTGTTTATTTATTTTTTATTTTTATTTTTTCCTGCAGTCAGATAAGCATAAACATCGTCAGCTATCACATCTGACGGCACTTCCTAATGTTAGTATCATCAGGACATGCCTCCCTGTTTATTGCAGACATTGTCTGAATTGGCATTTCTGGGGTTGGCGACAGCATCATTGTTTATATGTAAATGTTTTTCTATTTTATATTCGCTCATGGAAGTAACTGCACAGAGATATATATATCAAATGCTATTACCCTTGTTTTATTAATGAGAAAAATGGAGCCTCAGATAAGCCAATGATGTTCAAAGTCTGGGACAATATCCAAGACTTTCAGCTTGTAGCTCATTGCTTGCTTGCTTGCTTGCTTGCTTTATTTATTTATTTATTGCCATGCATTTCCTACATTAAGCTAAGGGTGAAGTGAGTAAGTGGTGAGAACCAAGACACTGAGGATGGTATTTGTTGATGTCATCCTCGACATTTCCTGGCCTCATGCAGTGGAAATCTGCTTTCGCTTTGTACTTTATGTGAAGTCACTCTGCAGTTAAAGGTGTTGAAAACTCCCTCTCCCATAGGAATGGCACAAAGCACAGATTATTACCAATCGCAGTCAATGTTGATCCCACCAAATGACTCAGTGAGAAGACACTAGAGACTAACACACACCTCATGGCCCAAAGCAAGCAGAAGTCACTGTGGGTCTCTGGCATCCAGTTTTTTCCACGTAAGCAGGGTGCGACAGCGTAGTGCACAAGTCAGAAACACAGCCTGGAGTAAGACAAATTAGTGTTTGAACACGAGCCTTGACACTTATTAGTTTTGTGTCCATCAGCCTGTCATTTATTGTCATTTTATTCTCACTACTTCTCTAAGTTGGCTCAACCCTCCTAGGTTCTGGCAACTGGAAGGGACGTGCGACATCTAAGCCACTGTTCCAGTCTTGAGATAACTCCCAGAGCATCAGGAAAATAAGCCTCTGTCATATCCCTGTCCTACCTAGTACCCTTATTTCTATTTGGGCATATTCCTCATAACAGAGCAATCATGACATCGAACAGAAATTTTACAACTGGAAACAACAGGGAATCTGTATAAAAAGTGGAAGTCATTATTTCTAAGTACAACAGAAGAGTGTATCTCCAAAAACAATGGGGAAAGGTTAATTCTCTGGCTTCCAGTAGATCCATATAAAATTGTCCCAAGGTACAACAACGCGTAAGGCTCCGACGGTAATGTTTCATTCAAGGCTTAATTCATAAGCTAACAGGTAAAAAAAAGACATTCCCAGACATTTGTTGTTGCTTATTATCAACTGCTGGCCCTTGGTCTGCTGAGGGCGGAGGTTCCTTCAGATGACCAGAGAGACAGCGGATGATTTGAAAGATCTTATCCCATACTTTTTCTTTTAATAATAAAAACCATGTATTATGATTATTATTTTTCCTGTCATTGATGTAATTTAAAAGTTGTATTTAATCTTATTTTCCTAAGTGTTAATATTTGCCATATTCGAATTCTGTCTCATTTCTCATTTATCAAAGGGTCTGTTGTCAGAGTTTTAACTAGCACAGTATCCTCAGCCAAAGAAAATTTGACCGTAACAGTCACTGAAAAGCTTTATACATAAGGTTCTAATATTGCAAAAGTTCCGAGGAGATTTGTACGTTTCTCACCTTCCTTTGCCCTCTACCAAACATACCCTGTCTCAAAAACAAACACAAAAAAAACTTACCTTTTGACTTTATTGATTTAAAGTTCACTTTTCTATGAATATGTTTTCCTTCTCAAAAAAGAGGTCTAGTCTTTATGAACCAAATCTATTTTTACCTTGTGAGTGTAGGTGTTTGAGTGATAACAGTAGCCAGTAGGTGGAATTGTTTAATTCAGTGTCACCGATACCCTGTCACATTATACAGTTACTCTCATCTCACCAGATCACTATGTACATTCCATTGATTGCCTCTGTAATTAGTCACTATGGCCTAGAAATGTCATCAAAAACAAAATCATCAATTCAAGCATACCAGGCAGACCATCGACAGAGTAGATACTCGATATTCTAGAGCCAAGTTCAGCCTGGTGAAATTTAATGTAGTTGGAAATATCAAAGAGTGTGAGCACTCTGTCAAAGATTTATAAGAGCATTCCCAGTTCAATTTTAAAGCGGTCTACACTAGACACCTTTGCCCCCACTGCACCCCTGTAGACCCAACTCACATACCCCTCCCCCACAGCAACAGCACCACCAAGGCAGAGCGTTTCAATGACACTGTTGCCAACAGACAAGTAATTCTAACTTGCAAGGTTCCCTAATAAACCTAGATGAGATGGAAGTGCACTTCCCCTTTGTATTTGTACTCATTTCGTCCTCATTCATATAGAACATATTTGTAGTAACAGTATATGAGAAGAGAAAGATTAGTGTGAACTGTGTTAATTAAAGAAAGATTTTTAAATGTATTGGGGTAACAGTGGTTAATAACATTATATAGGTTTCAAGTGTACAATTCTATAATGCATCATCTGTATATTGCATTGTGTTCAGCTTCCAAAGTCAAATCTCCTTCCATCACCATATATTTCAACCCCTTTCCCCTCTACCCTCTACCCCACTTCCCTCCAGTAACCCCACTACCCTCTACCCCACTTCCCTCCAGTAACCACCACACTGTTGCCTGAGTCTATGAGTTTTCATTTGTTTGGTTTAAAATTCATTTTAATAGGTGAAAGTTAGTAGTTTTTTCTCTTTTACTGCTCAGTATGTCTTTAAAATATATATATTTTACCTCAGGCATATTCCTCATAACACATGGAAAACAGATCAAAATGTGGAAACAGAATTTTATAAGTGGCAACAAGAAGGAATCTGTATGAAAAGTGAAAGTATTTCTAAAAACAATGTAAAAGTATGACTCCAAAACCAAATAGAAAAAGTTAATTCTCTGGCTCTCAACAGGGAGTATATGTGTGTGTGCATATGCATATATAATGCTTAAATACACACATACACACATATGTATAATGTTTAATTGGCCTTTTGTACTATACCATAAAAGCATCTCAGTCCCTGTCATATTCTCAACTCCCAGACGCGGTGCACCTGCAGACAAAGCTCTTTCAAGCGAGGGATTTGTGCCAGAGCAAGGGCTCCAAGCAGGTAGCCACCTCCTGGACTTTCGTGGACTGTTTCCCTGTTGTGCCAATTGTACATTTTATCATAATTAATTTTAAAAAGTGGGACAAGAAAAATCACTGTAGTTTTCTTGTGAAAATCAAATGCATACTTTGAAAAAACGATAAAGGTCAGTCACTAAGATTTTTAAAAGGCTGTTAAATTAATTGTGGTTCAGACCAACACAAACAATCAGGAAAAATACAGATTCTGCCGTCCAATTGCTCCTCATGTGTATTTGAGTTCCTGTTCCATTTTAAACAAACCCTGATGATGGAAATCAGTGACAATGCATTATGTTATAATTTAGATGAGAAAAGCTACAGAGAATTCCAATGAGGAGCCCATGGGCCATATAAAGGGCTAGTAAATGAATGTATGTTTATATACATCCAATTAAAATACAATATTTAAGTTAAAAATTTTTGTCATTTCTGCTTTGACTTTTAATTAACTGAGCAACTGCCAGCCTCTGTTGCATCAGATAAAATGACTCCACTGTAGGCAGTCTTCAAAAACTGCTTGTTACACGAAAGACTCTCTGATTAATGAATCTGGACCATGAAGGACATACAGATACAAGAAGGCAGAGTGGTTGAGATGACAGCTTCTTCAGGAGGAAGTTTCACAGGGACAGTTTCACAGGGACAGTGTCACCTTGTCCATTCGCCTGGCTCCAAGGGTTTTTGCGATGTTCAGCTGGCCTCATTTTACAGGACAGAATCAAAGATAATTTTCTTCACTCTCGTCTTCTTCCTGGGGCATGATTTATCCCAGCCTCACTTTAAATTACTTGTTCATTAGCTTGATCCATTTATAAATGTTTTTAAATTTTTCCTAGTCATTTTGTTTTATATCAAAATATGCCTAAATGTCAGTGCGGGGCATGTCTGGATCCAGCACTTGGTAATACACTGTGTAATGTTAGTGTTTTGTGTTCCTTACTAAGAGGTAGAGATTGGGTTTTGCTCATTAGTCATCCTTTGAAAAATTTTTCAATATACTTATATGATGTTTCTATGAGAAGTAATTCTTTCAACATTTCTTAACTGGAAATGTTTTAGGAAATTCCAGACCATAGCATCATATAATGAGTTGTTTGTAAAACTATGCCTTTTCAAGGTTTGCTCTTAAAAAGAAAAGAAAAAATGCAGTAACAAAGGCTTCGATAAAGACTAAATCACTGAATTAATTAAAATAATCTTTTATCCCATTATCCATTATGACGTTTACCTTTCCAAAATATACTGGGATCTATCATAACTTAATGGGTGCTCAGAGCTGAGATTTAAACCCCACTAACTCCACAGTTCAGAGAAGCCTACAAAGATACTTGACATGTATCTCTTCCATCACTGCTCAAAAACTCTTTAATAATTACTATGGGCCAGGCCTGCAGGATGTAAATAAATCCTCCCCAAAACATTTGGATGTTAACTCTCAACCACGTAGGTGAGTCCAATCTCTGTCTTAATGTCTCAAGAAAGAAAGAAAAGAATGGCTGGAATGAGAGAGCCTGGTTCAGCCACATTCATTCATAACCTTGATTTTGATGGACTTTTTATATAATGCCTTTTTTCCTTCAAAAATACTTGACTTTTACTTTGGATGTAACAAGCATAATATTTTCTATTGTCTTCCCATAGAAAGGGGATCAGCTCTATTATTTTAGAAAACAGATAATAAATGATAGACAGATGATTAGAAATAAGACTAAAAATATATAATTTGTTGTTTTTGTGTATAAGAAGCAACTACCTAATGCACGAAGTTGAACCCTGGATATATTGTAAACATAAGTAACACAAAGACACTATTAGTTACCAACAAATTGCTCTTCTCAAATTATTCAAGTTCCCACCCAACCCAACTCTTCCAACAATGGTGGGATGATCAAAGAACTGAAATGGAAACAACAGTATTTTGATAAAGGATTTCCATTAACCCCGGCAAACAGTTCTGGGTAACAACCTCATGCGGAGGACCTAGCGCAGCATTTTTTTCTATCTGTAGCTGCACTAAGCATCCCACAGAAGTCCCAGCGTTTCTGTCTTTGCCCCCAGCAGGTGAAGAGAGCTTGCTCTGGAGTCGGGGAGGCCTTGGGTCCCACACCCATCTGCTATTCCACAGGCAGCAGCTCTTGTCTGCTCCCTGGGTCATATTGTCTGCTCTTATCATATTCTGTTCTCCTCACAGACATTTTGGGAATTAATTTAAACCTAGTATTTTACTTTTTGTTGTTAACTACAGGTCAATTACATTTAAAATTTGTGTGCATTGTCTTTAACAAGCCACATCTACCATGTTCTTGACGCTGAATTATAGACAACGGCATAAACAATAAGTCAGTACACATAATCCTACCAGGATCAGAACTGCATTGGGTTATTTGTGCTTGTGGACAAATTGGTCTGAATGTAATGTGATGATGTATATTCACAAGAATGCAGATAGGTCTAACTGCATTTTCAATGAAGCTTGATAAATGTTTAAAAGCTTATAACAACACATATTAAATGTTCTTTTTGCTGCAAGAAAATAGCTAATAAGTTTTTATCTTATAGGTTTTGTAGACAAGGACAGCCCAAAACATAATTCCTCTCTCACAATAAGTAGACGAACAGGACCTTACGTGTGCATAGGGTTCACTGACTGTACTCGTGTGAATGAAGCATCAGGCCTAGAAAGTGTGTGTCATGGTCTCTTTCAGGCTCTTGTACTTTGTCCTAGGTGGTCCCTGACCTTAAAACGGCGTCTTCACTGAGGAGGGTCCTACCTATTGTGCCTTCAGCCAACTAGAGACCTTCTGTGGCAGTTTTTTAACTTCTAGCTTATGTAAAATCAAGAGTACCTTAGACCCAGTCAAGTTACAATTTCACTGGAATCTCCAGGATTTCCAAAAAGGGTAGGATATGGAAGTATATATGAACGGTGTTTGAAAGACACAGAAAGGGCCGTGAACCAAAGCAGGGATGGCAAACCCATGTCACATCAGTCACTGCTATCCCTCTCCTTCCTTCTAACCAGAGCGAGCACTCAAGGTCCTTCAAATAATTGCAGGTCATTTCTACCAACTGATCAAGTGTAGAACTCGAGACAAAACCTATTCGCCACTCGGCCAAATTACATTTGATGACAATCGTTCCATAAAATACTGGTGGGCCAGAGGAGGAAGGTTCTAGGATCCGGAAAAGTAAACAGTGTTGCATCCTCCCTCTTACTTTTGGGGACTGACACTTTGAAGGACTGGCATGTTAAAGGTCCAGAGAAGTGCTGCAGTAAGGAAGCCTAGCGTTTTGTCTTGTTTTTTATTGAAATTTAGAGAGAGAGAGAGAGATTTGTCATTCCACTTATTTATGCATTCATCAGTTGATTCTAATGTGGGCCCTGACCAGAGATTGAACCTGCAACCATGGTGTAGTGGGATGATGCTCCAACCAACTGAGCTACCTGGCCAGGGCAGGAAGCCTGTTTTGTTTTGTTTTTTATTAACCCAGTGTTTCCCACACGTCTGAAAATACCAGAAGGACCTTTAGAATGAACACTGCAAAACCCTCACTTAGAACCTCCCTATCCTACATGCACAAGGCTAGTCTGCACACAAGGCTGCTTCAGTGGGGTGGTTAGAGAAAGAGTACCTTGGTGTCCTCTCTCTCTCCCATACCACAGGCAGTTCCCCAGGACTCCGAAAGTCCTCTGGAGGTTTTTACATGTGAAAGGGAGTATACAGAAGCCCCAGAGCAGCCAGCAAGCACTATACAGGAATGGCTATGTAGCCTCTTGGCCAGCTGGCTCCCCGCCCTGGTGTGAGCACAGTGGGCCTCATCATGCGGACTCCCTAAACACAGGCTGTGCTTCCCATTCGCTGAGGATTTGTAAGTGACTGTGTTTGGTTTTGAATTGTTAATCAAATACCATAACAGTATATTCAAATATACTATAGCCTTAATCATCTAAATTAAATGGGATAAATTGCAGGTTGAATTAGTGAAAATTAAAGAATAATTAAATCAAAATATTCTGCCTAATAAACATCACAGAGGTCTAATCCCCTCATTTTACAGGTGAGAGAATGGAGGCCCAAAGAAATGAAAGAAATGCCACGAGAAATTTATTTGATTGTTTTTAAGGACCAAGAATAATACAAACTAAATATAGACAAATCATTAGCACATAAAATGTTTGTAGTATATTGAATATTAGAGACTTGGTGTTAATAAAACTCTTAAAAACTGCTTATCAAAAAATCAAACAACTCTCCTTCAGACATATTTGTTCTAATTACCTTGATAACCTTTTTAATCTCTTTATATTCCATATATGTTTAGGGGAATATAATCTTGGTATACATATAGCTACACAGGTCAGCCTTTTGATGTTTGGCACCCCCACTTCTTTTCATATGACCTACCCTAAGCTTCTTCCAGAGACTGCACTTGTTGACCCAGGTTATGAGTTTGCTTTAGGATGACAGAAAATAGACAGATAATAGATAGATAGATAGATAGATAGATAGATAGATAGATAGATAGATAGATAAATAGATTGATAGACAGGTATGTCAATTAAACATGTTAATGATCAGAGATAATTTAAGCTTTTGTTAGATTTCAAATAATAGATGGATAGCTAGCTTTATAATTTGCAAGTGGTTATAAAATCCCCAGTATTGCCGGTGAACATATCAAGGCCAATATGCTGCGAACTCACTGCAACAATAACGTAGAAGCTGAAACAGCAGGCTGCAGCACAGAACCTCATCTTTAGTGTTTACACATTTCACTCAAACCTGTGGCTGTTCTGTGCTGGAGAGTGAAAAGGCATCAAAAGGTCGGGTTTCAAGGATCAAACTTTTCATTGTTCCTTGAATCAGAGATTGCTTGTGAGTACAGAGCTTTGCATAAGAATTAGTCCTCTTCCTTGTATCAACTCAGCTATTTTCAGCTCAGCCTAGCAATCTTCGATTTCTTGGTTTGTAACTATGGCAATGAGATTAAATGGCATTCAGGAACATTCATTTTACAAATTAGCTTGGGAGGGTGTCCATGACTGTGATGAAGGAGCAATGCAAAAGTACTAGGAAATGAGGGAAATTAAATCAGGTTTTGTAATATACTTCAAAATAATCCTCAAAATCATCAAGTGCCATATGGCAGTTTGTGAGTGATGTCTGGTGACTGGAAAGCAAAACGATCAGATAACTGCTTGATAGAGTCCTTGGCTCAGCTGAAGCCACCACACCTCTCCGCTTGCCCCTCGACCACGGCACAATGTCCTTTGCTGTGGTGCCTATGTGTCTGTGGACTTGCCAAAGCCTTTGATCTGAGACTTTTTATACTAAATAACAGTCAAATTCATTCCAAACACCGTCATTACAATACACAGCTCATTATGTTCTAGAAAAATGTTTAGCTTCAAGCCGCAGGCCATGTTATAATGAGGACAGGAGTACACACCACTGCACACGCTCCACAGAGTGTCTCCGTATTTCTAGGTGATGGCACAGTCGCCACCGGTCTCCGTGAAAAGCAGGCGTTCATTTGTAGCCCGTACAGAAGGCTTCCTAAAGTTTTAAACAGTTTGCCATAAAACATGGTTTTAATCTTGCTGCACTGTTAATGTTCTACCTTTCTGTTGGTAGCCTTTTAAAAAGTGCGTATGTAGACATGAAAAGAAAGAGCTGGGTAAATATGTTTTTAAATCCTTAATGAGTGAAATGTATTATATATATATAATAGTAAATATGTTTTTAAATCCTTAATGAGTGAAATGTATTATATATATATATATATAATACATATATATATATATACACACACATACACACACACACATATATATACACACACATATATAATACATATTAAGAAAGTCTCTTAAATCTATTTTTTGAAAAGTCGTATATATAATATAATACTTAGACAACATTGTGTGTATGTGTATATACATACACACACACAACTTCTTTTTAAAAAATAAATGTAAGAGAATTACTTTATTTAAAAATAATTTGAGGCTAGATTTCCATCTTATCCATTGTTGGTTTACAAAGAAACTCAGGTGCCTCATTAAACCAACAGTTTTATTTCTATTTGCCCTCCTTACTTTGGGAAGGCAGGAAAATGCACATAACCCCCATCTCCTCATTTCTGCGCTCTCATCTTGGTGCTTTTTCAATGCCTAATCAACCATCCATGAAATTTTTGACGTTATACTTGAAATAAATGTGACACAGTGTTGGCTGCCAGTATTTGTCTCTCTGATTTAATTACAAATTCTTGCTAAAAGACAGTGATAGGGAAAGTACTTCACCAGACACACAAGACATTATCAAAATTACTCGTGTTCCTCTATTGTCAGAAATACAAGCTAGTGAGGTAGAGATTCTTTTTGCTGTCACAATTGATTAATATCAATTAATCGTTTATAACTCTAGATGGAACAAATGCACACTGGCATACAAGTAATTGTAACTTGTTTTCTTGCCAGCCAGCCATGGTCTGCTTGGTATCTGAGAAAACACTAGTGTAGCACAGGAATTGCAATGCTTTTTTAATAAAAGGGATGTTACAAAGATAAAACAGATTTTTATGCAACATAAGCAAATGATAACAGTTTTCATGTTAACCTTAAAACTCTACTTGAGAACAGGATCCAGCAGTGTTTTTGGTTAGCTATGAATATCTTAGAGGGATCAGGTGACGGAAAATAGTCCTCATGTAAAAGAAGCACTTGAATCATTGTTATAATGTAGCGTGACAGCCAAGGTCTGGCTCACGGGCCAGATCACTACCAACCGTATATTATCTGCATAATCCAGGGGCAGCAAGTGGGGATGAAACAGACCAAGGGAAACCTGAAATCAAGCCCTGTCCTTCAACTCGTGCCACTAGAAACCTTGGTGTTAAGTGGCAGGGATGAGAGTAAGCAGAGAATGAGAAATCTCACTACTCATTAAGGATTCTGCTCCATAGTGGTCTATGCAGATTAACTGGACCCGTAATTTATTTGCAAATATTGAAATTAAAGACAAAAATGCCAACCTACATTCACAATAGAAAAAAAAATTAGTTTATGAAATTCTTTTACACTAAGTAAGCATAGTAAAAAAATAAATCTAGATTTGTAGACAAATTTACTTGTCTTAAAAACAGGTTTATCTTATAAACATTATACAGTATGTTTGCAAAATCAGATAAGGATTTTATGTATAGAATAACATTTGAGTCAACAAAATTAATTCCAAAATGAATTTTTTAGGTCAGGAATAAATGAAAATTACATGCACTTCAAAGACTAAATGTTAGACTGTTTAAATTAGCTGTTTTATGTCTTATCCTAAATGTTTCCATGAATGAAGATTCAAATTAATTTGAATCAGTACTAAATGAAGTATGTTGTAAAAGGCAAACATGAACATGTTTCTTAAACAGCCATAATGACCTGTACTGAAGGTACAAATCATTAAATAGTTCTCAATGAAGAATATGAATTTAAAAAAGAAAAGAAATGGACTGTTAATACTCTAAGACATAAATAAACAGAAAGTTAAATCATCAAGGTTCTTCTGTAGTTATTGACGAGTACTATAAATGAAATAGGAAATTAGCATTCCTTCTTTATTGGCTGGTAGCACCTGCTCTGTGGACAGCAGAAATGTCTGGAGTCTGGGAAGAGAAAGGGGACTTCCTAAACTTGAGTCAGAACGGACGGCCTGCTAGGCTGCCTCGCGCATCCTTCAGAGCTTTAGAATACTGGGAAGAGGAGAAAAAATGTAAAAAGACAGATCTCACACTCATACATTGCTAGTGAAAATGTAAAATAAATTAGTTATTTTAGAAAAAGAGTTTGGGAGTGCCTCCAGATATTAAACATAAAGTTACCATTTCACCTAGCAGTTCCACTCTTAGGTAAATACCAAAGAGAAATGAAAATTTACATCCACACAAACTTGTAATGCATGTCCACAGTGGCATTATTCATAACAGCCTAAAAGGCGATCAGCTGAGGATCGGGTAAATTAAGTGTGTCACGTCCACACAATGGAATAGTATTGGGCAAAAAAGAGATGAAGTTCTGCCACAACACAGGTGAACCCTGGAAACACTATGCTAAGTAAAAGACACCAGTCACAAACAACCACTTCATGTGTATTTCTGGATCAAAGACTCAACAGACAAATCTATAGAGACGGAAAGTAAGTGATGTTTGCTCAGGGGGCGGGGAATAGGTAGCTGGCAGCAAATGGGTACTGGGTTTCTTGCACAAATCCATAAATAAAGAGCATTGAATTATATACTTTAAACAGGAAATTTTATGACATGTAAATTATATTTCAATAAGCTTTTTAAAACACACAAACAAAAAAGACATGCTTCGCCCAGCTCAGGAACAGAATGCTTAAGTCAGCAAGGAAGCTACTACAGAAAAATTGCAAGTTTCAACTAAAGGCCTGATTTTAATCATTGCTTGTCTGTCTCCATCTCACTTTCCAAGTGTGTCTTCGGTTAGCAATACAGCTAGGGAACTTATATATTCATTCTCTCTCTCATTACATTTTTTTAAAAGAAATTAGACAACAACACACAGACAAAAAACCCAAGGCTTACTGGGATAGGATGTAACAACAACTTGTGTGAATGTCGCCTGCTCCGCTTCTTTTACACAGTGAATGCCCTGGCTGGGTCCCCCAGGGTCCACCGCTAATGGAAGCAGGAGTCTGCTTGTAACAGGAGCCTGTGGAGGAGGATTACTCTCCCTTCTGTTTGGCACAAGGAGAACAATGAGCAAACTGAGCCATGGCTTGGCTGACAATGGAGCAGATCAGAAAGAGCTGATGCTTATCTGTGACTGAGAGGGCTCCACCATGGTTCTTTTTACCTAAGTAATTTTAACCCCCTTTTAATTTTTTTTAATCAGTAAGAAAGGAAGCTCTGCTTTTAATTGCAGGATCAACATTCTTAGTGTTACCGAATACCAGTGTATCAGAATCTCCACCAATTCTTGAAAAGAGATAGGTGTTATCTGCTCCTGGAGGCAATGTTTCTGGGGAAGAAGATTTTTGTTGTAGTTTGTTGTGGTGTTTTGTTTTTTGTTTTGTTTTGTTTTTCCTCCCAGGGGCAAACCTCATACATTCCATTCATAGAAAAGGTTTCCCAGGAAACTTCCATTCAGAGCTAGAAAATGGATGGAGAGATGCAAACTGAGACCGCGGGTGAATGCTAATGAAGAGCCCAAAGTTTCTGCCCTGCTGTGGGATCTACATCAGCGATGTCCAGGCACAGGAGCTTCCGAAGTGTCTCCTTGGTGCCTCACGGGATAGGCCAGTTCACTAGCGCATTTGAACACCCGCTTTATCTTTTGGGCCATAAAATGTCTCCTCTTACCTGCTAACAGGAGGAGTCAAATCTATCTCCTTCTCTCTCTCTCTCTCTCTCTCTCTCTCTCTCTCTCTCTCTCTTTCTCTCTCTCTCTCTCTCTCTCTCTCGGTCTTAGGGTCATGTAAACCTTGATTCTCTCTTTCCAACATTAACGTTCTGACCCATAGGGAAGGAAATCACAGCACCGCCCTCTACTCATCCTACCAATAGTTCCCTTTCTACGGATTTTGATGCCTGGTTTAAAAAAATTAAGGTCAGATATCAAACTAATTTGTATCTTTAAAGGTTCTTAAGTGATTTTTTTTTAATTAGGGATAACATAACACAGATATTTTTATTTGCTGTGAAAAATTCTGTTTATAGTTGGTATTTCAGGGTCTTTTTTTTCCCTAGTGAAAAAGAATCTTCCATGGTACCTGAAAAATCTAGAAGTTATTTTAAGAACTACATTTCCTAAGAGAAAATAATGAATGATAATGGTAATACCTTACACTTGCGTAGTCATTCACAAAGCACGCTCGCCTTTCTTGACTCATTGGAGATTATTTGAAGTTCAGAAGATAGTGCTGTTTTACAGATGAGGAAATGACCCTAGGGCAAGCAGAATGCTCATTCAGAGACATAAAAGTAGTAACAAGAAAAGCCAATACCATAACCCAGGTCCCTGATCCTCACCCAAATCCAATCTGTGCCTCTCAGTGAATAACCAACACATATAATCCTGCCCCCAATGGAGCCCTGAGTCCCTTTCAAGGAGGGACTCGAGATCAGCCTTAGACAAAAACTACATCAACAATTTAGTCAATAGGATTTCTTACTTGTAAATTGTCAAGAATAAGTGTTGAAATTAAGAAAGAATAAAAAGGTTATGTCCACAAAGGGCTAGAAAATTATATGTTTAAAAAACTCACTGGGCTGGTTCCTCCATCCACACTCAAGCTTGCATCTCCAGGTGGACAGCCAGCATGCCAAGTTCACCAGAGAGCCTCAGAATTCTGCAGCCAGGAGGAACGTCGCCTCCCAGGACTGCGCCGTCCTTCCTCTATTTTACATACTGCTGACCATTCCAAAGGAAAGCTGCGCAGTATCTGGGAAAGAGCACTGGGTTTGAAGCTGGAGGGTTTAAGTTCCAGCTCTGACCTTAGGTGTGTGACTTAGAACTGATAAATTCCTGTAAAAAGAGCTAGAATTCACAGGGTGGCTGTCAGAACTTAATTACAAATATTTCCAAAGCACTTGGCAAATAGTGCATGATAAATGTTAGCTATTGCTATTATATTATTATTATTATTATTATTATTATTATTATTATTATTATTATTATTATTATATTGTAACCATTTTACAGAAAATAAACTGAGGCACAGACAAAAGAAAAAGTTTGCACTGAGGTCAAGGTGTGTAAAAAATAATAATACTCAACTCACAAATTGATGTGAGGATTAAGCATGCTATTTGTGTACATATGCTAATACACCGTTTGGATTTCATACCCTTGAAGACAAGAGTCTTTACTCTGTCTCTCCTCCAGAGCCTGAGAGTCCCTCCACAGAGTGCTAAGTAAGTGCTAACCAACTTAATTCCACATACAGCCACCATAAAGAATGTCAGACACTTTACCTGAAGGTTATAAACTATGTAATTTATTAGCCCTTACCGGTGTGGCTCACTGGGCTGGGTGTTGTCCTACAAACCAAAACGTTGCCAGTTTGATTCCCGGTCAGGGCATATACATGTGTTGCAGGCCAGATCCCCAGCTGGGGGCATGCAAGAGGAAAATAATCAACATTTCTCTTGCACATCAATATTTCTCTCCTGCTCTTCTCCTTTCCCCTCTCTCTAAAAATCTATTAATTAATTAAATCTTTTTTAAAATAAATAATCTAATTTATTAGATTTATTGAATCTATGCTTCCATAGATTCAACCAAGATCAACTATTCATTATATTATCAACAAAACACCATTGACCACTGACTTGGTAAGTGACTGGCCTGCTCTCCAGTGCAGGCAGCCCTCGGAATGGCCTGGAGCACTCTAATTGCTAAAGAGATCATTTTTCTCCAATCAAGTGGGTGCAAATGTCTACCTCTGAAGCATTTATCTAGGTGTAGTAGTATGTGCTTCTTTTTCCAAAAATTTGTGTCTGCAAGACTAGGGAACCAAAGATAGGGCAAGGCAAAACCTCCTTAGTAGTAAATATCACTCTGAACTACAGTCCTCCTATCCCTTCAACAAATTGATTTCCTCTGAACCCACAGCTCCCGTCCTTTATTTCGTCCCTTTCCAACACATTTTATCCCTTCAGGACAGTTCCCAAATGAAAGATTTCCAGGGGCCGTGCTAGGAAAGGGAGCTGTGCAAGACCTGGTGCACACATCAGATGTCCCCAGTGCATAGGAGCTCAGAAGAGCTACGTTGGTGCTGCCTATGGGGAAGAGACAAAGATGGAAAGGCTTGAAAAACTTAACAGGTCTTTTTGTTCGACATCGGTCCTGACAGTAGAGTCAAAAACCCTTATCAGAAGGTGTGGTGGAGCTGAACTGCTCATCCCCTTAAGTCAGTGTTGCTTTTTCCCTTCTTCATATCTGGTCCATGGAAATTCAACTTAACACTTCTTTGAAAACCATAGTTTTGTTCAGAAGTAAAGTCGACCCAGGACACCTACCCTGGGTACTCCAGGAGTTTCAGACTCGGTGTTCTTTATGATTGAGAAAGAAATTTTAGATTTTTAAACATTTTATTTATTTATTTTTAGACAAAGGAAGGGAGGAAGAAGAGACAGAAACATCAATGTGTGGTTGCCTCTCACACGCTCCCTACTGGGGACCTGGCCTACAACCCAGGCATGTGACCTGACCAGGAATCGAACCAGTATTCTTTTGGTTCACAGGCCAGCACTCAACCCACTGAGCCACACCAGCCAGGGTGCAAAATTTTAGATTTTTATCCCACCTTCCCCTCTTTATTTTCAGAGCTGCCCCAGTATCTTGAAACAATGGTCTTTCACAATTAAACACTAGTTTCAACACCTCAGAAAGAAAAGTCAACCAGGATTTGGTTATTTATGAGCAACCTGGAAATGGGACTGTGAGTCACCGAAAGAAAGTGGAAATTTATTCATTCAATTTTCTGACAAGAAAAAAACATCATTCCCTGAGTTTCATAATCCAGTCCCTCTTAGAAATTATTCCAGAAGCACAATGCCAAATTATGGGCATCCAAGGACACCCTGGCTAAATAAGAAAGAAAAGTAGGTGAGCAATGAATCCTATTAGCATGTGTCCTCTCAGGCTGATGACTGTCATTAGGCTGCCAGAGGATGACATCATTTTCTCTAAGAGGCAGTCAGCTCGAAAATGTCAACTATATTGGTGAATTAATTCTTGCAGCTGCTTTATGTTGCCTTCAGCTCCTTGCTAAAAGAAATGGACATGCTTCATTTCTGAGATCTTTCATACATGTGGCTGTTTTAAATATTACATTCTAAGCCCAATTTCAATCTGAATATATTGTGTTTTGAGAACCTGGTGAAAAAAAAAAGGAAAACAAAAAACATTGACTTCAATAAAGTAAAAGGCCAAGGAGCAAACCTCTAATCTCATTTGAAAAGTAATCCTTTTTTTAATTCAAACTGCTTTCATTTTTAAAATGCCATATCTTTTTTCAAAGACGTCTCTAGTATGACGTTACTAGGAGCACTTGCACTGCACCGACGTGGTCATAAAACAGTTATGTGGGGAGGCAAGGATTGGCGTGAGGACAAATAACATAACTGCAAAACACAACCCATCCAAAAGTTTTGCTTCTGAACGTAACTCTTCTTCTCTTCACCAGCTCCACAAGAAAAAAGTAGTGCTATTTATTAATTTATTCTATGAATATTATTGAGGGCTTATATCATTTTCAGATCCTGTGCTAGGGAAATGAAATGATTTAGACACTTGCCACCTTCAAGAGAGCTCCAAGTTCATTGGCAGAGAGAAACATGTCAAGTGAAATAACAAAATAGTCTGAAAGTTTCCTAAAAGAAATTCAGCAGAAATTTCTGGGAGTAAGTTTTAGAGGAACAGTATGTGTGTTAATCAGATAAACCTATACAATTATGCCTGTAGGGGTGAGTAAGAGGAATGGGAAAGAAAGATAGACATAAGATTGTCTTTAAAAGTAACTACGCAGGTATCAGGAATAACCCTCATAGATGAATAGAGCACCTGACCATGATTTTGGAAGAAAAAGGAGCCTTGCAGTCCCACAAAATATCTTGTCTTCTAACATCTGAAATACTTTTAACTAAAAAAAAAAATACATTAAATACACTATTATACTTGAAAACTAGGAGATATAAACCACTTATTTATATAAACACTGAAGTGTAATTGATTGATACTATACGGCCGTTCTAATCATGAGTTCACAGAGAAGTGACTGGGACAGCATAAACCCTAAAATGATGGGCGGTGAGTAAAACTAAGGGCTAGAAAAAATGATGCTCTCTTTCATTCTTTATTTTTAATTGTCTTAATTTACATACAGAAAAATGCATAGATCTTAAGTGTTACAGATGGATGTTTTCATAAATGCAAACACTTGAATGTCCATACCCCTGTCAAGAGCCAGAACCGTTCCATCATTCCTCAGTTTCCTCCTGCCCTTTCCAGTCAATCTATACTGCCTCCCTGGCCAAAAGCAGTCACTGTTCTGATTTTTTTTTTTGTTTTACCATAGATTAGTATCTCCTGTGTTCTTAAAATTATAGAATGGAAATATTTGTGTTCACTCTTGTTTCTGGCATCTTTCATGCAGCACTGTGTGTCCATAAATTATAAAAACAGTAGCTGCTTCCTTTTTATCGCGGCATAGTATTCCACAAATATACCACAGTCTGTTTCTACAGGGCTGGTTGAGGGGCATTTGGGTATTTGCAGCTTTCAGCTACTATCAACAGAGCTATTATGCACATTCTTGTGCACGTCTTTTTGTGGCTATGTATGTTCCTTTCTGGTGGGTAAATAACTAGGAGTGAATTGCTGAGCTATAAGGTAAATGTGGGTTTTAACATTCTTAGGAGGACTTATCATGAAAGTAGGCACATTTAAACTCCTTCTTTCTGGAAAGATGAGGTAGAAAAGGAAATAAGGACCACCCAGGCTGTGAGAAGAGAATGAGCCAAAGCAGAGGGTAGGGAAGTGGCTGTGAAATTTGGGAAGGTGAATGGTCAGATATGAATCATAAGGTGCACGGAGCATGTTCTTTCTGGCACACAGCTCCTGGGAGGTTTCCAAAGTCTGTGTTATTGTTTGCAGGGCCTACGGAGTCTGAAATAATTACTGGAACTTCTGAAAGTGTTACTAAGCTTTTCAGAAAATGTCATTGTTTCTGGGAAGCCTAAGAACATAAAAAAATACAATCCTACCTCTGTCCAAGTGTCTGTTTCCAGTAGACCCGATTTGCTAGTACATGGGGGTGTTGGGATTGGTTCTGCCACTGTCGTCCAGGCATCGTTTCCATTGCATCTCAAGAACAAGATCTGGACTAGAACAGGACTTCCCCTGTGACTTCCCCAGGGACGGGGTGAGACCCAGTCACAACCACTTTGATAGCACAAGTCAGTTCTCAGCCCCCTTTTGCGCACTCAGATCTATACCTAAGAGCTGCGAGATCTCCAGGTTTTAGGTAAGATGGGTCAGCTTGCTAGCAACAAGTGTACACTGTTCAGTCTATGTTGTTAAAGTCCCCTTTCAGTTTATTACTAACTTCTTTCAATGGATTGGGATTCCTACATTTACCCTTGACCTTTTAAAAAAGAACTAAAAGGGCCCTGGCTGGTGTAGCGCAGTGGATTGAGCATGGGCTGGGAACCAAGCAGTCCTGGTTCGATTCTCAGTCAGGGCACATGCCTGGGTTGCGGGCCAGGTCCCCGTGAGGGCCATGTGAGAGGCAACCATACATTGCTGTTTCTCTCCCTCTTTTTCTTCCTCCCTTCCCCTCTCTCTAAAAATAAATTAAAAAAATAATAAAATAAAAATCTTAAAAAAATAAATAAAAAAGAACTAAAAGGTCGTCAAATAATTTAATATACTTTCTCCTTTGGTTTTTCTACCCAACACAAAGTTCATAATTAAAAACTGATGGCTGAGATTTCTAGCTCTACATTATTTTCCTTGATTCTACCAATTATTCTCTAAAAAAATAGATTACCAACCTATAAATTCCCCCCAAAAAGGCCCCAAGTCTCAAAATTGGTATATACTATTCATAAGATTAAATACAACGCAATAAAAACAGTAACATGCACATGGTTATCCTAGGAGTCTCTAAAACAGTGAAGAGTCAACACCTGTCACGTGGACAAGAGTTAGATGCTACTCCCATCTCTTCCGACAGGGCCTTGCTTGTCCCTAGAAGTCTACTACTGACAGAGCTGGTCGCACACCGGATCAGACGCGCTGGGCGAGGTTACACTGCAGCTACAGGGAAAACATCTCTGTGACAAACAAACACAGTCTCGTTTCACACTCGCTCTGCTCCCTCGCACTGGAGTGTTGGTGAAAGGGAGTAGAAGCCTTGAGACCAGTGTTTCTGCTGGTAGCCACTTGTCCTCGGTCAAGACTTTTAACCTCTCTCCACTTGATTATTCTATCTAGTGTATAAAATAAAAATATTGTGCCAGATGATCTCTAAGACCCTTTCCAACACTAGAATTCTGTAACAAAGAAAGAAAAATCACCAAATTACAAGAACACTCATCAAACAGGCACATGTTTACTGAACTGAGCAACAATTTGGCTGCTCTAATTATTTTGGTCATCTCCATGATCAATAATGTTCCCAGTGGCCCAATCAATTACGCCACTAGCTGTGTGGATCATTAAGGTGACTTAGGCACCTGGACAGACTGTGCAGGATCCATTTCAGCCTCTGTGCTCAGCTCTAGCTAAAGAGGAAAATGTCCGAGCGTCTCTTTAACTTAGAGTCTTTTTTCCTCTGTTGTGGTCTTGATCTCCTTTTATGTTTCAAATGGAAATGAATGACAAAGCCACATGAATAAAAGAAAACTGACAATATGGAATGGATATTCAATGTCATCATGAAAACTCCTACCCGACAGACACTGTACTAGGAGCAGTGTAAGACTCTGCTTCTGCCCCCTTAGACACTGTCTACCACGTACGTCAGCACAAAAAGAAAATTCATGCTGCCCTCAGACACAACACTGGTGCTCCTGGTTCTCAGCCTTCAGACTTGGACTGAGTTACCTACTGGCTTTCCTGGTTCTCCAGCTTGCAGATGGCAGATAGTATGACTTCTTCACCTCCATAATTGTCAGAGCCAATTCCCGTAATTTGTATACGTATACCTCCCACTGGTTCCGCTTCTCTAGAGAACTCTGACTAATACACCCTTTTAGCTTCTTGTAGACATGCCTCAAATAAGGGTCCTGTGGTTTAACCTCTTTGGGGAAAGCTGGGTACCACTTCCCTCTCCCTATCGCAATGAATATCAACAAAGAGGCTTTGAGGTGGCC
The DNA here is from genome assembly GCA_004026765.1 of Micronycteris hirsuta. Lineage (NCBI taxonomy): Eukaryota > Metazoa > Chordata > Mammalia > Chiroptera > Phyllostomidae > Micronycteris > Micronycteris hirsuta. The sequence goes on from PVJI01000665.1 coordinate 95,855, forward strand.
AGCTGCTAAGAAACTTATTCAGCTATATTTAACCTGACTCTTCACAAACTTTTTTTATACCAGAAAACTTTGAAATCCTCAGAGAACTAATGTTTTATGAAATGTATTTTGGAACACACTTTGCTAGAAGTAACATAATTTTACTATCTATATTGCTTATTCATTTTTCTTAAAACAAAAAAATGATAGTTGATGTTTTAATTTGATATAACCTCTGGAACTAGTCTTTCAGTTTCTCAGAAATTAGAACACAGGTTAAGTGAATGAATGATTATTAAAGAATACAGAATTCTGAGAGAAAAAGTTTACAGAAGACGTGTGTGTAAAGGACTATTATCCAAAACACACAAAGAACTCTCAAAACTCATAAGAAACAGTAAGAAGCTGAACAATAAGAAAATGAACCCAATTAGAAAACGGACAAAATATCTGAACAGACATGTCACCAAAGGTGATCACACGTGACAAACATGTAAAGAGATGTTCAACATCATGTGTCGTTGGGGAATTAAAACAACAGTGAGATACCCCTCCACACTGGTTACAATAGCTAAAATCCAAAACGCTACCTACCATAAACGCTGGGGAGGATGCGGAGAGACAGGAGCTCCCATTCATGGCTACTGGGAATGGAGACCATGCAGACACTTCAGAAGACAGTCTGGTGGTTTCTCACAGAGCTGACTACACTCCTACCATGTGACCTAGCAACTGTGCTCTGTGGTGTTTATCCAAATGAGTTGACAAATGTATGTCCACACAAAAACTTGCACGTGGATGTTTACAACTGCCCAATTTGAGTCACAACTATCTAAACTTGGAGGCAACCAAGATGCCCTTCCGTAGGCTAATGGATAAATTGCGGCGCATCCCGACAATGGAATATTATTCAGTGCTAAAATAAAATGAGCTTTCGAGCGACATCCTATGTATAATTCCAACTATGTGAAAAGACAAAACTACAGTAAAATGACAGTCACTGCTGGGGCCCTGGGAGAGAAAGAGAGGAGGGGAAGAGGAGGGCACGGGGGACTTTTTAGGGAAGTGAAAATATTCTTCCCTTTCGGCCCTAAGGTGAAGTGTAGTGGTGGGTACGTGACATTATGCGCTTGTCAAAGCCCATCAAGCTCATAACACAGAGTGAGCCCAGATGTCAGCTGTGGGCTTTAGTTTATCATAATGTATTAACATTGATTCATCAATGTAAAAAGTGTACAAGATGTTAATAAATGTGTGGGAAGGAGATAGATAAATGGGAACTCTCTGTAGTTCAGGCTCAATTTTTCTATAAACCTAAAACCGCTCTAAAAAAATCAAAACCTATTATAAAGCACATACGAAATATTTTTTCAAAAAACAGAGAATACCCAAATGTTGAAGACCTGATTATCTATGAAAAAGAGAAGTGGACTTGGATATTGAAGACTAAGTTTCAAGACTTGCCTCGTTGAGAGAGTGAGACGGAAATTCCCACCTCTGAACTGCGCACACTGAGCCTTCAGGCCTGATGCTGCCACGTCCCAGGCCTGACTCTGACTCTTCCCATGGAAGGTCAGAACCTCCCTCCCAAGTTAGTCAGGCTACGCATGTAAAACAAATAGCAAAGTGTCTGGCACATCATAGGGTGTCGATAAATATACAACTATTATCATGAGTCATCTTGGCCAAATCACTTAAACATTTTAAACCAGTTCATTTGTAAGAATCAAGGAGAAAATACAGGAAGCACTATGCAAATGGTTTTGTTTTGTGCCAGGCCATTTTTTTTAAGGTGATGCCTCTGATTGTTGTCCTGTTGGTTTACTTTTCAGAATCAGATCGGTCCCATCCTGACCTTGGGCCTCCTTATCAGCAGCTCTTGCAATTTTCACTTTTGTGGTGAGGACTATTCTTTTCCACAATCAGCTAAATCCTGCCAGTTTGTGAATGACTTGTCTGGGAATAACTTCGGCCCTTTAGCAAACTACATCAATGAACTCTTTCAGGCCACATGGGTATTCACTAATAAAATATTCCCACAGTGCATTAAAGAGTATCTTTGTAGCTTAAGTCAGTTACTATCTTATTTCAAGCTTATTCCCACAGAGTAAATGCTTTGTATATTTGGAGAATATAACATTATTTTATGTCATTAATTACTAGTACCGAGTTAGAAAGCTCCCATTTTCTACAAATGCTTGCCCAAGTTCCTTCAAATACTGTATTACTTTATTAAAATAAAATAAATTTAAAGTAATCAAGTTTGTCTATAATCAAAGTTTCCGGTTGTCCTTTTTGTTACCACTCAGCATGCTTTATTAAAACCATAAAATTTCTCAGCCCTTTTAAAATTTTTCATTTACAAAATCATATGCATTTTCTTCATTGGGATCAGCTCAGCCATTGTATTGAAAACAACTAATTAACTTCCCGTGCCCCTGATTATAAGTAGCAGCCAATACTAATCATTATCATCCACATTCAAATTTGCAATCTTGTTTCCTCTTCAATGACATGAAAGATTTTATTGGAAGTGCATGAGCCTTATCGTAGACTTGAGTCATTTATCACCCAGAAGTACGGCTTCTTTGATCAACCAGCCTGAACAAGTATGGGATTTGTCACAGGAAGCAGGTATGTACTTTCATCCCCTACCTTACCATTTTCTAATTAGGCAGGAAAAACTAAACATGTGCTTTGAAGCATAAAAAAATTAGATGGAAATATTTTAAAGAACATTTCTCTATCTCATAGATCATTGTATCTTTTTAAATGATCCCGATTGACATTTAAATATTAAGCAAAATATATAAAATTAAAGATAAAAGTTCATCAAAATCTATTTAAAATAATCTAATCTATTGAGAGGACATTTTAATGATTAGATATTTATTACCTTAAAGATAAAAAATACAGTCTTCAAGAACTAAAATTGAGGGACATTATCTCTGTCTTTAGCTAAAGCCACTTTTGGCACAGAGGGACAAATGTACTTGCCATTGTCTTAGTATTTTTTTTTTAAATGTTAGAGCATGCCATCCTGAATTACTGAATTGTTTTAGCTGCCCTTTCCTGGACCATTTTCTTTTTCCCCACTTGGATGCATAATGATGAGAAGGTCAGGGATCTATTTGAATAGGGGAATCCAGTCAGTACTCTATTAGGTAGCCCACATGGGAAAGGAATTAGAACTAGTAGACTGGCTTTAAAAAGAAGAAGTAAATGAATGCAAGAAAGTAGAGCCAAAAATGTTAAAGATCTACAGAGGTTCAGAAGAGTAGAAAGGTCCCATGAGCTCAAGTGAGTAAGAAAAGTCATGGAAGACCACCAAAAACACAGGAAAGAAAAAAGTCAGGCCATGACGTGCTGACCCGACAAGCGAGGCCATCTGATCTAAGCACCATCTCTGCATCATAGCCGTTGCTTGTCCAAGAAAAAGTCCTTGCCCTTCTGAAGTTTATATTTTAGTTACAAAATAGAGATAATAAGCCAGGAAACAAACAATACAATTTTAGAAAATAACACGTGTGATGAAGAACATAACACAAAGTAAGGAAGACAGTGACAGCAGGTGACTAGAATCGGGGCGTGGAATTGCCGAGCAGCATCGGAACAGAGACCTCCGCAAACCTCCCAGGGCTCCTTCCCGAAGGAACAGAAGAATGGCAGGGCCGGAGTTTCCCAATGGTGCTGAGACAATTGTAGGTGATTGGTGGATTAACTTTTAAAAATTTAAATAGTTGTGTATATCTTTTGTGTTATCTTTTTATGGCAAGGTTTATTGCTTTTCTTTTTAAGATAGTGATGGCAAAATTTTAATAAAGCTATTTGAACAAAAACAGGGATTTAAACCTAATAAGTAAATAATGGTGCAGTAATACAGAGATAAGGGAAAGTAATGAAAATGGTACAAGAATAGCTGAGTAAGTGAATTGAGCTCATTACATTAGTTGAATTAATATCACCAAATTAGAATCTATTGACAATCCTAATGCCCCACTTGAAACACTCTCCTGTTTCCTCAGAGCAAGACAAAAAGAAACAAAATGTTGGCACCCAGTGAGTTAAAAGAAGGGAAAAACAAACATCGATCCTAAAAAAATTTGAAACTCACTGCACCCTATTTAAAAATTGTACCATTTGTCTCGGATCTCACTTCCCTGCCAGGCTGTCCATTCAGATAACCGTGGTCTTCATCTTATTCAACTAAACTGTAAGTTCTTCAAGGGCAGTGCCCACGTCTTACATTATTTCATATTTATTTTTATGTCCAGGCACAGTGTTAATCCTGGATAAATAAATAGGGGTTAACTAAACAAATTGATTAATTAGCATGATTTTGTTTGTGAACTCTGCTTCAGGATAAACAAAAGTGATTTTGCAGAGCTGGAGCAATATCCCTAATCACAGATCAAATCAGTGTCGCTTCTGGAAAAGCACTAACTGAAGTTATATGAGTTTGTCAGATGCTGTCAAAAAAAAAAACGGCCATGAACATCCTGAACAAAATCTTTAGATGGGAGAACATTCATAATCGTGGGACAGAAAGTAAACAGTAGAATGAAACACAGAAGTGAGTCTTTGAAGAAAGTTTCAACCACACTGTAGCCAAGGTCAGGCACTAGGATAGTTTTAGAACACTCACTATTCCAAAGCCAACATGTTGTCATGGGATGTCCCACCAAAGCAAGTGTAACAGCACGTAGCAGGTCCCCAACCATCAAGATGAGAATCAAATAGTGGACCAGCCCTGAGAGGGGGTCGATAGAAGGAAGTCAGGTGCAATTCAAAATGGGACAGTACTACTACATTTCCACCAGCAGTAACGACTACAAGCCTTTAATCAGTGCCATATTATGTGCCAAGCGTCCTTTTAAGGTCTTCACCTGCATATTTAATTTAAAGCTCAAAGCAACCTCGCGAGACAAGTACTATTATCCTAATTTGACAACTGAGAAAGCATAAGAACGTTAAATAACTTTACTAAGGTCAAACAGCTAATAAGTAGAAAAACAGGATTTAAACCCAGACCCCCTGGCCCAGAGCCAGCATACTAACCAGCACCCATCGCGGGCCATTTAGAGACAGAAACTCAGGCCCAGAGACTCACTTACTAAAAACTGGTACAAGGCAAAGGCAAAGTCTTGGGAATAAGGAAGAAACCCGTAGGTCAGAGCCAGAGCCTAAGGCCTGTGACGGACTATCATTAAAGATAAATTAATGCTGTATCCCGGAATGTTAGGCTAGACTTCCAAAAGTGTCACCTGACCCAGGTTAAGAAATGGTCCTACAGACTTAGACAAGCCTAACTAGGCAGTGAGGGAGGTGAGGCCTCAGTGACTGGGAACCATACAGGTCTTAAATCATAAAGGTAGTAAAACGCATGGCCCCAAAATTCTCTTCAGGGACTACCAATTAGTGCTGCAACTTTCAAAGAAGAGGCACAATACAAACTTAAAACATTCCGCCAGCATCATGATTAAAAGCAAACGAGAAGTTTTCTCATCAAAGTCAGTAAGAAGACAAAAACAATTATAATCACCATCCTTAATTAACATTGTTTTAGAAGTCTTTGTTGAAGCAATTAGGCAAGAAAACAAAATAAACAAAAAGAAAAAGCTGTACATGTTTAAGAAAGGGGGAGGAAAATCACCATGTTAACCACCATGTCATGGGCTGGGTCTGAGCGGAGGCTCAAGTCACCTGGGGTGACATCTCAACGTCTTGTCTGTGCCTCTGACCTCCCCCACACCCCATCCCTGGTTCGCAGGGTCGGAGATGATCTGTGGTTGAAGTAATCACACATGTCCTGTGATAACTGGGAGTGACCCTGGGTCTCCGCCCCACCTAAATGAAAAGAATATGCTGTGTGTTCAGTCTCTAATCTAAATGAAATGTGACCAAATCTGCAAAGGCAACATTTGGAGTAGCACATGGGAGTAGCACATTCCACCAAACCATGCTTGCTAAAAGCAAGTCATTCTTTGCCATATCACCCAAGAGGTTTCCTTGTTTCACTCTTTACCTTTAATCACAGTCTTTAATACCTAAAAATGGAAACATGGGGAGATTTATTAGTCACATTTCTAGTTAAATATTATCATATTCCTGAGTTTTATTCTAGTAATAGTTCTAAAATTAGATTTCTTAATAACAATAATGAATGTGTCTTTCTTCTAAATACAATTTCGTAATCTTAGACTGATAGCAAGCTAAATTAAGAGCTGCAGTGCATTGTAAATTTGGAAGCTATCCCCAAGAAATCATACCAAGCAAACCTAATCTTTTTTCCTCAGGATGGGATATTCCTTCCTCTTGACCCAGACCTTCCTTTTCCAGGATGCTGATTTGCACGGAGCGCAGCCAATTTCGCTGCCCTGAAAGGGCCTGCAGAGGACTGTGGGGGAAGTGAACTGCCCTCTTTCTGCAGAGCATCCTGTACGTCAAACTATTGTACTCCACAGTGTTTGTGTATATGTGTGTGTCTGTGTTTGGGGTGGAGCTTGGGGCACTGCCTGAGTTGAGAGAAAGCTTCTTTCATCCAGCTACCTGCAGGTTACCAGCTGGAATAGCAGACAAAAGCAAAACATTGAACTCATGTCAGATCAAGACAAGGAAAGAAAATGCTGGCCACCAGCTGGTTAAAATAGAGGGAAAAACAAACACCTTTTCATGGACTCTGGAAAGAAAAATACATTTAAAACTTGAAAATGATTGAAATGGAAGGGTAACAGTGAATTATTTTCAAAGAAACCATATTTCTGTTTTTTGTGATGTATGAGGTATACATGTTTGCAAATAGAAATATGTTCTGGTCCTCCCAGGTGTGAAAGGAATGCATAAAGCAGCCTTGATGCATCTTCACAAGACAAAATTGCTGTCAACATGAGAATCTTAATCCAATGCGCCCTGCTGAACTTGGCACGAAATCACTCCGTGAGGTCTGGCAACTAGCCTGCTGCTGAGAGAGGAAAGGGCTGAGCCTAGGAGAGGTCAGGTTGTGCATTATTTCCAATATATTATTAAACTTGGAAGGTGAGCCTCCACCTCTGTGGGAAACTTCATGCAGATATTGGAGCACATAAGTTTTTATGCTTAACACAGTGACAAGAGGTCAAGGAAGCATCACCAAACTTGGAGACTGAGAATTTGAATTTGAGGCTAAGCTCTGCCATTCGGCGGCCCTCCTACGCTTTGGACGGGTTATGCAGTCTCCCTCCTATACAGCTTGTGGCAGCCACGCTCGGTGCCCCTCCATGGCTTTGTGAGACTGCACAGTAGGAAGTACGCAGAAGTAATTTGCAAACATTAGGGCATTGTATAGACCCCAAATGCTATCATTATTACTATTACTATTGTTGTTATTATTATTCAATCACTAACTTTTAAATTCCTTTCCTATATTTCCCACACTAAATATATGGGAGTTTATAGTGCACAGTGAACTTTCAAGTAGCACTTAGAAATGGTCTAACAAAGGAGAATTTGGGAGGTGTCTAGAATCTAGTCCTGGAGCTTCCAGTAGACAAATGTGTAAACATGGCCTTATCATGGAAATCTATAAAACCAGAAGGCTCAATTAGAGGATGCCTGGGGTCTCTTCCAGTTGAAACACTCTGTGGTTCCGATCTCCTCTTTGTCCACACCACCACCTACTGTGTGAAACCTCGTTGTCACCACTGTCACTCTGCTTCTGCCCTCATCCTCTCTCTATTTTGTCCTAGAACCACGCTGTCTTCTTCACTTTTCTCCCCAGAGTCTAACCCAAGGCTTAGATAGTAATCAAAGGATAATTTTACTTCAAAATGCATGGATCAACACAATGTTATAACTATTAAATTCTCCTGCAATGAAAACCCTTCCCTTTGTGATTTTAGGGAGTGTTGTCAGAGTATACGGAAGCAGACCAGAGATTTTGGAAGTGGTTGGGAATGTTGGAGGATATTATTAAACATTTTATATAAGTGTGTTTAATACTTTATGCCTTCTTGATGTTATGATATAATAAGAAGAATACTCGGTTCCATTTTGGCCCAGCCATTTCAGCTGGGTAAATCTAAACAAGTCACATAGCTCATTCATCCAACACACATTTCTTAGCTAATATGTGTCATGCAGGGCTCTAGGCAGTAAGGATACAATAATAGACACACACAGGTATCATTCGTACTCTCAGGAAGTTTACAGTCTAAAGGCATTACAGTCTTTAGTGAAAGAATCATAAAAATAGGGATAAGTTTATAACTATGATAGTGCTACCAAGAAGAAAAGCATGGTGCTAAGATAGTGAGTAATGTAGGAAACCAGCGTGGTCATAGAGGATCGAGAAAGCCCTATGTGAACATGCGGTGATGAGTCTGACATCGAAAGAGAAGGTAGAAACTATCCAGGCAAAGGGTAGTAGGAAGAGCATTTCAGTCAGAAAAGTGAGGGCAAAAATCCTGTGAGGTTTACTTAAATGAGCTGGAAGAGTATCTGTGATTGGGGTGCAGAGCATGGGGAGCGTGTTGTGAACTAAGGCTGGGAGACAGATCATCCTGGCTTTGGGGGTCATGTTAAGGATCTGGTCTGTCCTGAAGAGCAGAGGAAAGTCATTCAAGTGCTATAAGTTGGTGGCAGCATAATCGCATTTGCATTTTGAAAAGATCCTTTGGCTACTGCAGAGAGTAAATTCAAGAAGGTCAAAAGTGTACTGCTGGAGACCAGCTGGGAGGATAGCTTAGACCACGTCTCCGATGACAGAGAGGCAGGTCTTTGTGCCTCACAGCACAGAGCACCTCTGCCTGATTTTGAATGGGTTGCATCCTGGGCACCTTTTTTTAATCCTCACCAGAGAATATGTTTATTGATTTTTTTAAGAGAGAGAGAAACATCAATATGAGAGAGTAACATCAATCAGTTGCCTCCTGTACATGTCTGGATCAGGGATTGAACCTGCAACCTAGGCATGTGCCCTGACCACAAAGCAAACCCACAATCTTTTGGTGTATGAGACGATACTCCACTCAACCGACCACCTGGTCAGGGCCAAGGCACTTTTGAGATTCAAATTGAGATGTCAGTGGGCAACTGGATGCAAAAGTCTAAAGCTGAGAGAAAAGATCAGGCTAACAGTAAAATATTAAGTGAGAATATACAAATAAACTGTGAGATCTGACCAGGAATGAGGTTATCTAATAAGACAATGGAGAAAAAGAATAAACAGTCTCAGAACCCTTGTTTCTTCACATGCAAAACAGGAATTGTAGCAGCTGTTTCACAGAATTTTTGTAGCTGAGATGTAGTAAGCAGTCAATAAACATTCAAATTATATTCTTGTTGGATTTAAAAAATAAAAAATTAGCCAGTTACAAAGGAATTTACAATATGATCCAGCTTTTTATTTGTAAAAGTATTTTAAATCATGAAAAATAGACCAGGGCTTTACTTTCCATTTACTAATGAATATTGTCAGGTGATCAGATTAAATTGAGCAATGTAACTTTCTTCTCTGTATACTTCAATAATTTCTCACTTGTCTGCAGTGAACATGCATCCTTTTCTACGGTGAGAAAGTAAAATGTTTTACTGTTTCAATTATCTGAAATTACTTTTCCAAGACTAGAGCCAACGATGATGAAATGAGCTGAAACAACAGGCTGCGAAAGTGGCCCAGGTCTAGCACACGTGGCGGGATGGCTTTGTGGGAGGCGAGCTTGTGTTTCCAGGTCTCTGAAATAGAGGCAGAGAGGTGAACTCTCGGGAACTGGACCAAATGGCTGTTTTGGTCTAAGCCAACCTGGCTGGGTTTCCATGGTACCTGTGGCCTGAGAACCACCAGCCTTGCCAAGCCCTTTGTAATTCTCCACAAAGAATCACCACAGCACAGAGGTCCTCAGAGTCCCGGAAATTCCATGCCCAATTGCCACACACAGATGCAGTTTCTACAGCAATGGCTAAAACCTGCTCGATTCCTTCTTTTCTTACCAATAATCTGGAAGCTTGTGGCAGCCATGTGCATACTGACATGCTCAGGGTGAGCGTGCTGTCAAGGACTGTGGCTCTGAGCTATCAAGAACATGGTACTTATCTCCCTGCAGGAGTTTCCCTGGCCTTCGGAATAAGTCAGGAAGGCCATGCTGCTGTGACAAGGGTGCATGACTCTTGCAGACCAGCACTGTTTGGTGTGACGATAGGAGCCCAGCTGTGGGAGTCAGGAAACCTGGGCCCTGGCCCTAAACTCGCACATACCATCTGTGTGACCCTGACCAAACTGAAAACCATTCCTTCTGAAAGATCTCGTGCAATACGTATGTCCACCAGCAGAGAACTTATGAAACATATGCAGGCTGACAGCGTACACCCTACTAAAACTACAACCTCCCACTCCACCTAAACCAGCGCCTCCAGCTCAGCGCCCACTCCCACTCCCTAACATGTTCCCTGGCTCTGCTTTTCCCATAACACTTATAACTAGAGAAAAGTATATTCATTTCTACACATCTATTTTCTAATTTCCCCACCTAAGCGGGGGGACTGAACTTTTCTGTCCTGTTCACTGCTGTATCCTCACATCTAGAATAGAGTTTGGTACACAGTGGTGATCAAAAATGTTGAATGAATGAATCTGAATGCCAAGGTGTCCTTTTTTGGTGATACGGGTCTTGTGAATTTCCCAAAGTAAAGAGTCTAGAGGATTTTGACTAGAGCGCCAGCAAAGGGGTTCGGGATGGACACTGCCCCACCCACTCCTGTCAATGTGAAGCCTGAACGCATTAGAAGAAGAGATGCGCAGAGTGTGGACAAAGATATGGAATCAGAAGATCTCAGTTTGACTCACCTTCTCACTAAACTTACTAAAATATCTGCCAACCTCAGCATCTACATCTCCAAATTAGAGATAGCAAGAGTACTTAGAGGGCGGGAGTGAGACTTGAATGATTCCAGGTGAGGGAGGCATACCTCATTAGAAAAGCATCATCCGAGTGTGAGCCACTGCTCGACACAGAACCCAGAACCTTCTCCATCATCAGAATGAGAGGCTGACACCAATGTAAAAACGCGTGTGAGCTTTGACTTGCAGACCAATGAACAGGCGCCATCAGTAAATGGGCTACACTGTGTTCCAGCCCTGAAGAAACTGAGACTTAGCAAGTCTTGTCGGCATTTCCAAGGAGATCTACCTCCCAATACACACACCTTTTTTAAAGTGTTGAGCACTTATCAGAATATGTTTTCAAAAAAAATTTTAATCCATACCCAAGGACACGTTTTCATTGATTTTAGATTGGGAATGGAGCACGCGTGCATGAGAGAGAGAAAGACAGAGAGAGAAACATTAACGTGAGACACATCTATCACTTGCCTCTCATACTCACTCCCAACCAGGGATTGAAACCACAACCCAAGCATGTACCCTGACTGGGAAAAGAACCAGCTCCAACCAACTAAGCCACAGAGCCAGGGCTCAAAATACAAGTTATGTCCAGAAAAAGTCCAGCCATGGTTAATCTAATGAGAACAGTTTGTGTGACATCGACATAACCTGGCAGCCAAGGAGCGTGGACTGGAACGCACATGTGTGAACAATGACGACGTCACTGTGCTAGTCAGCGGGGGTGGTAAACGCCATCGAGTGAGCATGTGTCCTGTGTGGCCATCACATTCAAAATGAATGAGCAAGTAGAGCAATGAATCTGCATCAAACTTTGTGTTAAACTTAAACATTCCTCCACAGAAACTATTTGGATGATTCAGAAGGTCATAGCCACAGGCAACTGGTGATTGGCAGAGTCATCACGACAATGCACCCTCTCATGCATCAGGTCTCAGGTAGAGTCTTTTGGTGACATCAAATCACCCAGGTGACTCAGCCCTCCTACAGCCCCGATTTAGTGCCCTGCGACTTCTGGCTTTTACCAAAACTAAAATCACCTTTGAAAGGGAAAAGATTTCAGACCGCTGATGAGATTCAAGAAAATAGGATGGGGCAGCTGATGGAGATTGGGAGAACTGTGTGAGGTCCCAAGATGCCTACTCTGAAGGGGACTGAGGTGTCATTGTCCTGTGTATGATGTTTCTTATATCTTGTATCTTCCTCAATAAATGTCTCTATTTTTCATAATACATGGCTGGATATCTTCTGGGAAGACCATCTCGTATTCTTTACAGAATGGGCTGGGATACTTTGTTTTCTTCCATAAATTTACAAATATTCTCCGTGTGTCTGAACTTGGCAAATGATCAATTTAATGTCAAATTATTGGGATTTTATTTCCATGACTAAATATTACAATGCAAGGTGATTGTGGACGATGATGTGTCCCCTGAGCGCTGACCGTGAACTCATGAGTGATACTTCATGAAACTGTAGCTGAGCCACAGCTGGCTGGCTGTCCGCAGGGTTTGACCAAGGTCCTCTCCAACAGAGCCAGCCTTCGGCTGTTATGTGATGGCTATATTATAAAAGTATTTCAAAGAAAACAAGAGTTGATCTATTCTATACATATCTGGCACATTAAACTTCAATCTTCAGAAGGAATTAGAGAAGTACAGACACTTGTGACTAGACCAATTATTAAATAAGATTTCTTAAAACATGACCTACGCGGGATGTGTTCGTTTCTGTTTGTGTTTATCCAGATCAAAGAACTCACTCAGAGTAACCTTTTGAGAAACTCAAAAAAAGGCCTTTGTGAATTTGGCCTAAAACATATGTAGTTGAAAGCCCTTGACTTTTGGCCTTTGTTTTTTTTCTCTCTTTTTCAAGGGAGCTTCAAAGTCAGAAGCTGGTGGCTTCGGCAGAGCCCCGCTTTGAAGAGTGGGGAGGAGGGAAGTCAATTAGAAACAGGTCACAGGATGTAGCATTTCAACTAAAATGGCTGATGATTTTTATGTATTGGAAGCTTTGGGTGATCAGCCCCAACTTCTTAATTGCAGTAACCTAATTAGCAGAAGGTCATAACATCTTATCTTTCGGCAAAAGTTTTGGCTTGCAATGGTTCCCATCCTCCCTCTTCCCATTTTCTGACAAGCATGATCGTTGGCATAAGAGATCAAAGCAGCTCCTTGCAGGATGCAGTCCGACCATGCGCTGCACACTGGGGAGCGGTGGGTGGGCCTGAGCCACCCTCCTGCCGCAGCCACCCTGCTGCACGGCAGACGACCCTCCCGGGCTGCAGGAAAGGCATGCCTGTTAGGGGAAGACCAATCGGGGGCACTCAGATGCCAAATGTTTCTCTGGAGACAATAATTTAACATCATTATAGGAAAACATAGAATTTGTTTTATAAGCTGAAAACTACCAAACCAAGAAAAATCAAAAAAGCCCTCCTCCTTCTTACCCAGCTAATGGCTATTCTGTTACCACTTGCTCTATTTAGACATGACTCGGGGCCATTGAACCTGAACCTGCTGCCCTTTGCTCTCTGACAATGGTCTATTTATTAGTCATGTGGGGCTCTCGGTTCCATTAGGTGTGGTTAGTCTCACAAGGGTTTTCCTTTGCTCTGTACCTAGAATTGCAAGGACTGCTTCTCCCTGGTGATGATAAGAACCACCTTTGGTAATCTATGCTCTCAACCTGTCCAAGGTTTCACACAGGCTACTTCCCACTCAGTTTCTCCCTTTTAGCAGCAGGTGGGCTCCAAGCAGTGACAGACAGCCCCGCTGTGGGTGGCTATGGGGCGCCACTGCTCAGACAGACTGCGCTGCCATGCCCGCGGAGCACTGCAGAGGGCTCTTACTCTGGCAAGCAGTGCCCCTGTGATCAAGCAAGCTGGTGAGAACATCCCTGGAGGGAAGAAAGGAGGGCCTGGCGCGCTGTGGGAGTTCTGCCCTCACGACACAGCTTCCGCCCAGATGTGCGTCTCTCCCCCAGGGACCTGGGGCCTCACACAGTTAAAGCCTGTCGACCACGGCAGAGAATCGGAGCCCTGCCCCAGGAAGTGGAGATTGCCCTGTGTCTGGTCCACAGTCGCTAACTCCCCCTTCCTCTGACCCACACAAAATGGAATAAGAACCAATGTCACTGAAATTTCCTACGTCTAAGAACAAAGTTGTTAATCTGCCTAACTCTGGGCATGCTTTCTGACTTCTATATACTTATCATTTGTAACCCTTTAAATTACAAAAGAGCAGTCTCCCTTTCTGTGATGGGAATTCTCAGAATGACCATGGGAAGAGATTGGGAGGTTGAGAAACGCCACCTGAGGCCCCTTGGTCACTGCTGGTGGACAGACGGTGGGATATCACTTCCCACTACTGACTAGAGGGGAGGCGAGCAGTTGCCCACTTCAAGGACATATTGCATAGAGACAAGGAAAAAATCCGTGGACGTCCCTTGAAGGAAATGAAAATAAAGTCTGAGACTTTCTCATAAGCAGCGGCAAATCCCTAGAACTAAAATACAATCTGTAATCAAAATTAGAGGCTTTTTGTATAATTCAGTCATTTTCATTACCATGTCACATGTCCTGAAGGCTAGTTCCTGGGGGGCCTAGAGACAACCATGTTTATTTTTCTTTAAATCATACTGTAACTAATTATGAAGGCCACAGAATAGCATGGAAAAATGTTCACAAAGTCATACTGCATGGGAAAAAAATACAAATAGTCTGGCCATACAATAAATACAAGTATGTAAAATCATGTCAGTGACTTGCTTGTATTACTGTTTTTGCTATAAAACAACACTATCATTGTTTCTCTCCATGATGTTATCATTTTGCTTGTTGGTCCCGGCAATGGTGTTTTAGGTGTTAGTGTGTGTACTTCTCAGTGCTGATTTAAGAACACATTGGGCTCTTGGCCCCAGATCAGCTCCATTGCACGGATGGGGCAAAACTACATAAAAGAACCAGCCAGTCCCCAATCCGCACGAAGTGATTCAAGGCTGCAGTCACACATGCTCTCTCTCTGATGAAGCTTCACAGCGGATGCAGGGACTCGTCATTGGCCATACTGGGAAGTGGCCATGGCAACAGCACACACAGAATCCTCCAGGCCAACTACTTACTGCTGCACAGCTCCACTCCGGGAGAGGTGGGGAGGGGAAGGGGGTCTTTCCCAGCTTCCAGCAGCCACACACTCAGCTTCCCCCCGCTGCCAGAACAGTATCAAGACTGGAAGGAAGGATGTAATCCCTACACACATCAGGAGTTTGATCAAAGCAGGTCAGTTGATTAACTGATTGCTCCGTTGCCAAAGAGAAGGATGGGGGCTGGCCATTCTCTTGGATCGGGCAAGTAGGACCCTGCTCTTGGTGAGGGCCCCATGGTGCTCTGAACCAAATGTTTATTTTATTTCAAATAGATAAGATACATACATATCCCTTGTATGTAACAGGGTAGGCCTTAGTGTACAGACCTGCTGTGGGTAGGAGAATTGACCAAACTTATATACACCAACAAATGGGAAATGGAATAAATAAATATGCATGCCTTTTAGATTTAAAACAAATCATAAAAGAAAAGAAAAACTGCCAACAAAACCTAACCTGAGGAAATACAACACTTTACTTTGCAGCACTGTATAACAGCGATAGAGCTCTGCATCTGTGGACTCACTGGCAGAAATCCCCAGCGGAGGAGCGCAATCAGTGAGTTAGTGGGGGTGCAGGCGGTAGCAGATTGGGTCTGTTTTAGGGAGCTGTTCCCTACACTCAGACTTTTCCTTATGACACTTCCTCTCTGCCCTGTCTTTGAACTTCTGGACAATCTACCACTTCACACTCTTGCTTTTGTGGAACCAATCCACATCATCAGCAGATGGAGATGTAAATGTCAAGCCTGGAGAGAATCAAGAGCTCACTCAGATTCCTCTCTATCGGTGGAGGGAACTGGAGCTCAGAAAGGTTGGATGACCACCTGCCGCAAGCACAGAACTGGTGGGCAGATTGTAGATCGGGTCCCACTACCACCACTTCCAGGGCCGTTTCACCCCTGGACCAGATGGCAGACAGTAGACACTCTCTAAAAAAATAGTATTAAAAATCATAAATAGAGTCTAATAGATAGTAATGATTATCCTAAAAATAATACCTATGTATAAAAAACAAAATGTAGATAAAAAGAAAACTCAGGTCCTTCTTTCTGTTATATTTGCATTAACATCCACCAAACTCCACCTATGATCCAGAAACTTGACACATTATTTAATTGAATTCACACACCAGTTTCAGAGGTATTTATTTTTTAAATCAGAAAAACATGAAAAAGAAAAGAAATCCATAATCTTACTATGTAAGTATACTCTTTTCTGATTTAAAATAAGAGTAACATATGAACCTGGCTAGAAAACTTAAAGAAAAAATATTTTTAAAAAGGATAAACCTTCTTCCCAACACCTAACTTTCCAGTCCTCTCCCCAAAGCTAATCTGTAACTGTTTCTTAAGATTCTTATCCCTGCTCCTTGTTTACACATACTAGGATGCACGCCTCCTTATGTAAAATTTGGTACTTACTTACACAAAAGGAACTGGAACACACACATTGCTTTGCATCTTGCTTTTATCTGCTCAATAGTTTTGACACCTTTCTACATCACATATGTCTCTACTTTAAAATTCTGTAGAGTGCATGATACTGTAGATGTATTGCATTTATCTGACTGCTTCCCTATCTGTGGTACTTACGTTGTTTCCTGTTTTTTCTATTATTCACTCCATTCTACAAGTAGAAAACTTAGGGCTCAAAAAACTTAGGGCTCAATAAACAAGTTAACATTTTGCTATTGCTCTACTCAAAAAGCACCAGAGCTAGTACCTAAATCCACATTTGTATAATTTTGAACTCCTTGCTTTTTCCTGTATCCTGGATATTTACCCTAACCGAAGGCACGAGGTTGCCAACCAGACTTAAGCCTTTTGATTGTTCCGGTGGCACCTTTCCCTAGGAATTCCTTCTCTCTCTCTCTCTCTCTCTCACTCACTTTTGATTGACTCCATAGAAAGGGACTCAGAGGCTAAGAGACTTGTCCAAAGTTTTTGTTAGCATGGCCCATGCAGTTATGAATAAGTTACTTAGGGAAGACACTCCCTTCATTTCTTTGTACTAAATAAAAACTGACTCTCCAAATACAAGAGTAACTTTCTGGAGGAGGAGCAGCTGGACTTCAGTTTCTCCTTGCAGGGCGAGGAAGAGGGGTGAGGAAGAGGGGTGAGGATGGGAGGGGCACGCGTTTCCTGTCACACCTTCACTCAAGCTGAGAGGATTTGTGAGAGCGCTCTTCCCAGCAGGGTGTAGAGACAGCATTCTCAAAGCAGCTAACCATGCAGCTATGCTCAGAGGGGGATGAGAGGCCCACCCAGTATTAAAGAAAATGCAAGAAACTCAATTGTTTTGGTGCTTTGGGGCCCCAAACTCACTAATTATATGGAAAGAAGGAGGAGATTGGTTCTCTACTGGCCAGGGGGGAAAATGGCCTCAATAGGGCTGCACAAGTTAACTCAGCCCCCATACAGGATAATTTCACACTTCCCCTCAGGGGGTTAATGACTTTGTGTGTGGCTGTCCCAGAGAATGGCTTCCCTCTTCCTGAATCCTTTAACTCCAGTCAGTAAGCCTTCCGTTGCTATGCAAAGCTATTGAGCCTCTGGAATAATTCCAAGCAAGGTAAAGTGCCCTGCCTCCTGACCCCTTTGTTAAGTATTGTGCTACCGCTTGTCCTTGCTGTGGCAGAATATGTCACCTTCTTTTTGTAAATAGAGTCCACATTAGAAGGCATGTTGGGCAATCACTCACAGCTAGGCCACCGGATGGCCAGCAGTACTGGGTGTTGCCATAACATTCCCTGGTCTTCCTGTCCACAGCCTCCAGCTGGGCTCCCAGCACTTCCCTGCAAACTGAATGCACTTGTCCCAGCATGGGTCCTTGCACACCAAAGAAATCAAAAAAACTGGGGAGCTCAAGGTGTGAGCAGTATTCAAAGTAGTATCACCTTCCTGGACAGGATGGGGAACATAACCCCAGAGATCGTTGCATGCATTGCATGGGATAATATTTTAGTATATGTTAACAAAAATAAATAAATTTGGGCATTACGTGATATGGGACTAGATCACTAAGTGCAGAATAAAGGTTTGCTCGGTACTACGGAAACACACCTTCTAAGAACTTACAAGATTTCTGTATTTGCCATCACCCTGTAGTGGCTTCTCAAGTCAGTGTATATAACCCCTCTCTCCTCTCTAACAATAATAATCTTGCATAGTTAGTTACAGTTTTACAATGGTTTCATATATGTCATACTGAACAAAAGGGTTTGTAACATTGCTAGCATCTATTTATTTGAGACTGTTTCACATCGGGAAACACAGCTCAGAAAACATGATGAGAGACCGTTCATCAGCTTTCTGATGTTTGCTCACCTATGCCCCCAGCCTCTGGGAAAATGACTTGTGTGCTTACCTCCTCTCCCAGCTCTGTGATTAGCTCCCCACATCTAAGTGCTGGAAAAGAAGTGAGAAGATATTTTGCTTCAAAAAGAGCTACATCCCTAAAGAGCTACAAATTCTTGTTTTACACTATCTGAGGCCCATGAGGGGTCTGAATAACACTCAGAAGCTGTTCTTGTTGAGAGCATCTACATCTGCCAAAAGCCCAAACATGTAGACAGCAGACAAACTGAACGGTGCCAAGGAGGATGTCAAGTGGATTGAGTGAACTGCGAACCTGGAACAAATAACACATCACTTGAGTAGAAAAGCTGAGCATTTTAAAGACATATGGTCCTTGTGTCCGATCTTTATGACTTATCCACTGGGGTTTTGTCTGTTTATATGTTCAGTTTACTCACTGTCTTTCCATTTATATTTGGTTTATGTAGAAGGAGCTTAACGCCTATGTATTTATATGGTTGGCAAAACTCCCTTTGGTGTGTCTGTTTTTATTCTTCAACTTAAAATAGTTCTAAAGACCCTCCTATTTTAAGATTCCCACTAAAATCAGTGGCTAAATGAAAGCATCCTTTTAGCAATCGCCTGTCTCTGATTTATGCTGGGGTTAACCTATTTCCATGTCTTAAAATTGGACTTGCAAAATAGGGTCCATAAAGCAGGAAAGGAGGAGAAATATTTAGATATATAGCCAGATACCTATTTCCAAAACAACACAGCAGGCTTTGCGAATGTCCCCAGATGGCCTCAGTAATCTAAATTGCAGATAACAAAATCACTCTGTGAATTATTGAAGTTTTACCTTCAAGGTAAAGGGAAGATGATCTCTCAGGCTCCCAAATGCGACTAATGGGTCCCATCTGCAAATGCAGCCCCCCCCACCCCCAGAGGGACCTCAGGAGCAGCCATGTTCAACCCCGCCTCAGACCCAGTGCCGTTTTAGCAGGGGGATAATCTGGAGAAAGAAAACCATAAACATGAATGAGAATGAGTGGATAACCCAAGTTCAGACTGTCCAGCACCTGACACATTCTAAAAGTGAAAGGAAAGACACTACAGTGAGTTGGTGACTTTGTCATTTAACCCAGAGCCAAGCTGGTCATTTTTATCCTACTATACTAGTTATTCAGACTTCAAGCATTTTAAGCTATTCTGATGTAGGAGTTGCTCAGTCTAGTTTCTCTCTCATAATGAAACTGCATTGTGTGTTTGTAGTGAAAATTTCAGGGTTTCATAACCACAGAATCAGAACTTCACCCAATTTGTTTCTGTTTTGTTTTCACATGTCCAACATATTTTCTAAGGTTGGGGTGTTGATGATTTAATGTGCTGAAAAAAAAATATATATATATATTCACATATAGACTTTACCCCTCATGCTAACATTTTCCAACTAGACATTGTCCATGAGTGACTATTGCACATGCCCTCAAAACACTACTAGGGAGTAATGAGTGTTTTCTGCACAAAAGAGCAGAAACAGCAGAGGTATCCCTGGAGTCTGGCCTTTTACTGCCTTGGTCCCTCAGAGTATTCAGGAAATCACTGTGTTGGGAATGCATTCCTGGACAACAGAACTTGCATTGTTCCGTGGCTCCCAGGACCGGCACTGGGTGTTGCTGCGGCATCTTCGCCCTGGGTCCGCAGCTGCTCCCTCCTCCTGACAATCACTTCCACATGCCTGGTTTCAGAGCTAGGGGGAAGTCCTTGAGCATGGTCGGGCCACACACATTGATGAGGACCCTCTCTCACGCTAAACTGGCATTAAAAAATGTTTTATGGTATTTACTTAAAAGCTAGCTTTTTACAAAGGCCTTTAGTCTAGGCAAACCGTAATGTTATTCTTGTTGGAATCATGGTGTCTTGTAGCAAAAGAACTTCACAGCTGGTTCCAGAGAACTCAGTAAGAGAATCCAGCCCTTAAGAGATACAGCGACAGGTCCAAGGTGTGTTTTCAGCAAAGCCATTGTTTACAGCCCCTCTGGACCTACAGAGGGACCTGGCTTTAAGCTAGAGCAGAGATTTACCTTAGGAGCTACTGGCCATTGACTTTCTCAGAGATAGCTAATAATGTCCCCAGAGAGCTAAAAATGTTGGTGCACAGGAAGTTTCCAAAAAAATAAAAAATAAAATATTCACAGGAACTGAGTACCTGAGACTTGAGCTATTTGTCAGGAACAGCTCTGACTTCATGCTGCCACCATCGAGAGAGCTCCTACACATTTCTCCCTGCACGGGCCAGACAGTCTGATCGCTAGGAAACAAAGGAAATGCAAATTGGAAAGGCTTGTAAAGTAGATGGTCTATTTCCTGGCATGCAAGGAGGTGAACTTCTGAACCAGACATAGCTTGTTTTTTTCCCCCTCACTTAATGAACGACTCTAGGTGAATTTTAAGTACGTGGATATAAGTGAGATGTTGGTCCACATGGGTACACCCTGTTTGAAGCAACTACAAGTTATGAAAACACATGTGGACGTGAAAAATTGTGTGAATTCATTTGTAAATGGACCTTGACTGTTTTACCCAGCATTTATAATATAAATCCTGAAGATGCAAGTTTTCTCATATTTAAACTTAGATTACATTAGACAAAATTGGCAGAATTTCCCCAACTCTATATAGTGTCCTGAGCTAGATCTACCTCCTTAGAGAAATATTTTTACTCTTATTAGTGCTAAGAAACAAAGCTAAGCGGATGCCTGGACCGCAGTATAGTCCTTGTTTTTAAGAATTAATGTAACAGTTATATGTTATTGGAGCCCCTCCATAAGCAGGACCTCATGCTGGACCCCACATGGGTGAGGAAAAAAGTACAGTTCGTAGTGACTGTTCAGGAAGAGCCCGCGGTTATCTGAGCAGACGCGAAGGCAGAAGATAATACTGAAGATATGAAGTTTTAATGATTTCCCCCAAGATCATGAAGCAAATCAATTACAGTCTGGCTTTAAATCAAAGTCACTGCACCACAACACCTCTCAAACGCTTCTTGAATTTTATCATCTTTCTTCTTTGCTTTGGTCTTTGGTTGGCCTTTAGCCATAGCCAAACTTTAGGCCTATGTCCAAAGCATAAGAGGAAATGAAGAGGAGAGACCCAAATGTCTAATAAGAGGTGAAATGAAGGTGTTGGTGAACAGGCTGGACTACCTGGACTTCAATGGAAATACGAAACAATGCGTGAGGCTTCTTTTGAATGAATGGGCAACTTTTCCATAATGATGTACCCTTGATGGAACCAGGTCCCCTCCTCCTCATCAGCATGCTTATACAGGCCAGTCTGTCTGTTTCTTTGTTTGTTTGCTTTAGCCTGTCAACTGAGATGGGACTGATTTTTAAGTCAAACATTTTGTGCCATATTGCTTTGCTTGAGGTATTATTTTCCTAGGACCCCTACACATCTAAATGGAGAAAAACATAATTTCTAAAATGTTTTGGTGGTTTTATTTTAAAGATTGTATTTATTTATATTTAGAGAGAAGGGCAGAGAGGGAGAAAGACAGGGAGAGAAACATCTATGTGAGGGAGAAACATCGATCGAACACGCCCCAAGGAGAGACTGACCCCACGACCCAGAAATGTGCCGTGACCAGGAATTGAACCGGTGACCTTTTGCTTTGTGGGACAACACTCAAGCAATTGAGCCACACCAGCCATGGCTCTTTTTTTTTTTTTTTTTTTTTTTTTTTTTTTTACCAGTAAATCATAGCCTTAAACAAGAGAACTTAGTGAACTGGGCGCACTTGGGTCAGCTACTAAGGAGATAGCAATAAGCCCTAAAGCTTCTCATTTTTCACTTTCCTCACCAACCTACATTTCTGTTAGAAGAAAAAAATAAATAAAACAAAGATAGTCCTGAGTTTATCATATTCCTAAGTAATGTCCCATTTAGAAAGAACCTCTCATGCCATAATATCAGATGTCATTCGGTCTGACGTATATAATTCTATTAAACTACAATAATGATCTCTAATGAGATATTGAATTTTCTCCCAAAGAATCAGTCACCGAAGCACATTTTTTTCTGATGAATTAATTAATAAAATACAAGGTTCCTTATGCAAACCATATACCAATGATTCCCAAGTGTGTCGATGCCCCAGCCACTCTGAATAAAAAAGCTGAGGCTTGAGGACGATACAGTAATGAGTGCTGGGATTCGTGCTGATGCAGACAATTTCACGAGCCGTCTCTTCAGAATATGAAATGTGTGCTACACTATAAGCAAGGCAGGCACAGCAGGGCCAGACCACTGCCAGGAGGGGCTTTCCAGTCTGACATTGAAGAGGAGTCGCTCAGCCTCCTCAGTTATGTCCTTTAGACTATAAAAGGCATCTGCCAGCATTGCTGTCTGCTTAATCTTGGCTGACTTCTCTGTAGATAGCAATTACAAAAGGATATTTTTAGAGAGTCAAATATACATAGACGCATGTGTTTAACTGGAAAATACCTGCTCTGAATATACCCTTTTTTATGAGATTCAAAAGTATTTTACATGTAAGTCCCCATGAAACAAAGATAAAACAACGGCCTAAAATCTTCCTCAGTCACTGTTATCCTAGAACAGAATTAGACCCTATTTTTTCCAATGTGTTCTGCAGAGTAATGAGTTGGACTGGGCCTTGAGAGAATAATGGCTATACAAGTAAAATTTCAGCAGCCATTAGTCAGTCAGAGTCAACATGCGCAGCCTTGGACCCTAGAGATGGTTTCTACTCAGAGAGCATCATTGCCGGGATGCCAGGATGCTCCCCAGCTGGGCAGAACTCCCAAATGGACGCCAAAGCCCATTGACATAGGTGCCAGACTAGGCTCTGTTTCCCTTACTACCCTTTGCACACAGAAGGAATCTTTGGAATATCAGTTCTGGGGTGTGGCTATCAGACTTGCTAAAATTATGTAGCAGATCTAGAGTATCCCACAAAATTTCCCAAAGGTTTGATTTTATCCGATCCTTTGGAGAGTCTTGCCTCAGACAAAGAGGACTCTCAGGCCATAGGAGTCCTGTAGCACCAAATGATGTCAACATTGGACTTGAAATCAATGCCTGGAGCTCACAGTGCTTTGCATCGGAGATGACTAATACTGGCTGAGTCATTGTTTCTTTCCAGCTTTTCAGCGCTCTCTCCAGAAAGCATCACATAATGGACCATCTCAAACCTCATTGCTTACTGTAATATTTTTTATTTAATAACTCTGGTGGTGAGCAATGTCTTGATAGTGTTCCATGAAAACAACACTAATTGTGCTACCTTAATCTTCATTAATATTATCATTTGTACAGCATAAAGATGCATTTTATTTTTTCATTATCTCTTATATTTAGTCTGGGAAATGTTCTGCCACCCTTGTGGTTTTTTTTTTTTTTAAGATATCAAGCCATAAGGAGGTCAAGTAATTTTTCAAAATTCACAAAACCTGTGAACTTTGAGCCTGTGCTTCCTATTCACTGAGGTAATATTTGCCTCAACATTTGCTGCCTTGTATCGAATTTAAATAAAGGAAAAGGAAAGACTTCCACAGAGGCAGTGTATAGTGGTTGTGATATGCATACAGGCTTTGGATTCCAAGTAATTCAGTCAACAACTCATCATGGATCACATTGTGTGCCGAGCAGACAGGAAACAAGAGAGAAGATCCTTGCTGTCACGTGGTCCTTGCACTTAGAGGTAAGGAGTAACAGACAGACTGAGGCACACATAAATACATACACAGGAGGGAAAGAGGATGACAAAAATGCCCGATAACCATAAATGCAATGCTGGGCACTACCATTGTGTGATATGATCAAGCATCACTTACTTAATGGTTGTCCTCTGAGCAGGGTCCTCGTAAAGTGAATCCCCTAGGAAAGGAGGAGGCAGCCAGAAGCAGAATCTGGGGAAAGAGCATTCCAGCAAGTGCAGCAGAAAGACCAGACAGAACTTCAGTCTCAGCTCCAGCTCTGGTTGTGGGTCCTCAAGCATGTTACTTAACACATCTAGGCCCTTTGTTAAGGGACTCCTTTAAAAGGGTCACAGTAGTTAATGCACAGGGGCATATAAGAATTAAATGAGAATGTCCCACAGTAATTACTCATTAAAAGGTAGTTGATTTTCCATCTTTTCTTGATAAACCTTTTGAGATTCAAAGGCCACTAAATTCTGATTTTAGAATGTGTTTAATGCCTTGATTTTCTGTTGTTATTTTTGTTTTGTTGTTTCTTTATTTGAGTAAGGGGCTGCAAAATGCAAAACAACAACAAAAACAGCAGGGAATGTGAAATCAGAGAAGGGCCAGATGATGAGTTCCTGGAAAGCTTGTATATCAGGGTTACATTTATTTATAGAAGAAATCAAAGTGTCACTTGTTTGGGGGCAGGCCTGACTTCTGCGCTTGGCACAGTAGCATAGCAGCTAGGGGCCCACAATACTTTGGGGGAGGAGGATCAATAAGTATGTTCTAAAAGTCAGGAGAGAGAAAGAACTTTAAGGTCCAAGAAACTGTTTTAATATATGATATTATTTATTTTCCTTTTTACCAATACAATCCTAAAATTTAATTTTGCAACATTGTCTCAGGAGGAGGGTCTCACCAAGGCAAGGTCTCCAGGAACCAGAGAAGTTGGGCAGCAGGCCTCCGTAGGGCAGCTGCACAGGTCTGCACGGGAAGAACTGGAGGGTGGTGAGCTGGCTGAGAGTGGAGCTGAGCGCTAGTCTCACAGCTCAGCTGTCACAGAAAGTACCTAATGGCCACTTGGAGTATCTGTTTATAAAAGCAGCTCTGGGGCATAGTGATCGATATGGTGAGGCAGAGATCTAAACCTAAATTAAAAATAACCTGAAGGATGCAGCAAAGTGCCATCTAACAACCTAAGTCTAGGACACACCAGGCAGGAGGGTCTTACTTTACTCCCCTCACCACATCTTTTCCCTGCAGACGCCCTGCAGCTTCCAGCTCTCCTGGCCGTTGTCCCTCGCACTGTCTCAGCTCACTTCCCTGCTTTATCCCGGCCTGGCCTTTCCATAGACCAACCAGCCCAGATTTTTACCCAGTTTTCCAGTTCCTTCATTTCCCCAAGCTCAGCAATTTAGTAGAGAATTCTCTGAAGGCAGGGCGACCACAGTGAGTCTGTCCAGATGCACTGAAGCACACCACGCCAGGCGTGGCAATACTAACCTACCCACACATCATTGCCAAGGAAGTCCCGGAAGGCCTTGTCCCTGGGCACAGCGGGTGCTGAATGTATGCGGGTTTTGATTTTCTAAATTGCATTTCAACTAAGATGATTTGTGTCCTCGGTCATCAGAATTCACAAACTGCCGTGTCATCGTTTGCAGTGGCATTGTTTCTTAGGCTGATATTTTGTTTGGCTTTGACTTCCCAAGAAGTAGCTGGACTCTAAAAATTTCCTGAAGAGGTGAACTGCTTGGACAGAGTGTTGATTCCAGCAATAAACAAACAAACAAACAAACAAACAAATTTTTTCAGACGGGGAAAACTCACCTTAGAGACTGAACTCTTAGCCAGTACACCCCTGGGACGAAATCGTAAAGCTCGTTGAGAATATCGCACCCTGGGCCCAGCTGAGGCTTCCTCTGCTCTGAGCTGTGCGACCCTGCCATTTCCCACGCCCAGGGTGACCCGCAGGACATGCTCACTCACTCACACTCCACCCGGAGGAGAGCTCTCCTTCTGACACGTCCGGGGAATCCACATTTTAATTCTAACTCTACTTGTAAATAAAAGGCAGTGAGGGATTGTATGCGCCAGGAAATAAGTACCGTAGAAGTCTCCTATTAGGCTGCTACCATGACATTTCCTAAAGCTGAAATTATTAATTTTACATTTTAAAATTGATTTTTAATTACATAAGAACTCTATGAATATATTGTTTCATATTAAAACAAGATAGATAAGGCTCGAGTCTCCTTTAACACTGCTTGTTCCTGGTACCCTCTCTTCTCTCCTTCCTGGGGCACCGATGTGGTTTATATTTGCATCTTTCAGACTCTGTTACATGCAATTGCATCCATGTATGTGTGCACACAGGGAAAAGGCAGAGTATTGCTTGGTGATTGTTTTTTACATAAATGACATTTTACACTGTATGTTTTTGCTCTTCCATATTAGAATTTACTTTGTATCTCATTTTTAGCTATGCTATAACATTGTTGGCATAAATATACTAAAGTGTTTTTTTTTTTGTCATTCCCCTATTAATGGGCCTGAAGTCTGACCTATCAGGTGAGTGTCTTTCTTAGTACGCTTCTCTATCTAGGCACCTGGCCACGGTTAATTAATATACAAGAAACATAAGATTAGAGTGTCACAATTCCAAAGTCATAGTTCGAAAAGCCAACAAAGAAAGTTCCAAGAAAGGATTCTCTTCCCATTTGTTGCTAAAAGCCAATGTGGAGACACCATGTGCATTTACAAAGGGAGATTGTGAAAAGAAAATCTTTTTTTTAATATTTTATTTATTTACTTTTAGAAAGAAGGGAAGGGAAAGAGAAAGAGAGGGAGAGAAACATCAATGTAGGGTTGCCTCTCATGCACCCCCTATTGGGGACCTGGCCCTCAACCCAGGCACGTGCTCTGACTGGGAATCAAACCTGCAACCCTTTGGTCCACAGGCCCATGCTCAATCCACTGAGCCACACCAGCCAGGGCTGTAAAAAGAAAAACTTTAAAGGGAAAATAAACTGTCAAGGATCAGAGAATGGAAGAAGGCAAGGCTGGGATAACAGCCATTCTAAGTCAGGGAGACTACTAATGGAAAAAGTTACACTTTGGGACTTTAAGGGACATGGGCTTTGTTCTAGCACCCACCCTCACGCCTCATTTGTGAGAACTGTGTCCCTAAGTACAATACTTTCCCACTATTCACATAGGTTGACAGAATAGACCCTTCATTAACTTACTCCAGGCTTTGGCTTGTCTGGTTTGTGTTAAACTTAATTAAATCAGTTTAACTGGTGCTGGACTCCATTGAAACAAAAATCAGTGGAAAACATAGCAAGTGCACAGTCAAATTTGTGGTCCTGGTATGTGGTCACTCAGGTGTTACTGCTGCAAAGAGGGCGTATCCATATGCAAGTTGCTCAACATTCTAAGTCTTCCCAAACAGGAAACCCAAAATTCCACATAGAAGTAGACTTGGAGCCCAGAGAAGGGGGGTGGTATAGGCTAGTAGAAATACATGGAGGGGCCCACACTCCATCCAGTGGGCCTTGAGGCACTAAGGGATCCATGCCAGAGCCTTCTGCCCAGATCCTGGGCTTGAGGCCCAGCCCTGGCATTCATTTGCTGAACCATCATAAGCACATTACTTATCTTCTTCATGCTTTCGCTTACCCATCTGTAAAATAGGGATAACAATATTTTTCATAGGATTGTAAACTTTCGATTCAACCATTTACGTAAAGTACTTGCACAACACAGTGCTTGGCACAAAGTAAATGTTCAATAAATGTTCACTTTTATTAACTTAAATAAAGCACTTGGTATTCAGACACAAAAATTCTGGTATCTGGATCTAAATGATTGCATAGTGAATAAGCCTTACTTCTGATTTTTTTTTTTTTTAACATGGAAGAAGGTCCAGATGACATTTACTGAATAAAGCTAGGTACTAATTTCCTACATCATGACTCCACCATGAAGATCATCCCAAATCTGTCATTTCAAAACTCCAGAACTGGACTTCTAGAATTTGAGACTTTCTTAAAAGTGATATCTGATACTACAATCATGGACCGCAGGTTCAGCCCCCATTACTCCAGTTTCCTTCGCCATTCAGGCCCATGAGCTCTGAGCACCAGCTGGAGATGATTCTCCTTTAAACAAGCCTGGAGCTAAGAGATGGCAGGACAAATGGACGCTTCCACTGAGGCTCCAGCCAGCTTCTGGGCTCTAAACCATGACCGATCTGCTTTCTCTGGAGGGGGAACATAATCCCCAGAAGGAGAAAAGGTATAGAGTTCAAAAAGAAAGCGAATAATCTGCTCATGTGCTTTAGCTATTAACATCCTTGGCTTTTCCGACTTGCTGTCACCTTCTGCAAACCCCAGCGTTATTGAGGGCACATTTGAGTGCCTCCTTCTATGTCTTTAAACAAAGTTGCAACTGCAGTTCCTCCCTCAAGAGCAAAATTTGAAATTTGTCAAGAAACACTGAGTATTGTTTGCCAGTGGATATAATTCAAATGTCAGGATCCGCTTTTGTGCTTTTAGTCCCCAACCACACCAGACGGCCAGTGTTTATTCAGTTTCTCTTCTCCTGAAGCAGGGGAAATAGAAAGTGCTCCTCACTGCTGGGTTTATAAGGAGCTATGAAATCCCTGAAATTGAGTTGTTCAAAGTAAAGTGTTCTCTGGGGGTCACAAAGGGCCACCCTGGAGAGGGAGGGGCTGTGGCTGGATCTGGGCTCTGACACTCACCATAAAGTTGGAGTTACGGCTACACACACACACCCTCAGATGTCTCCCCGGAAGTTTCTGACAGAGGAGCCCTCTGAGATGTGAAAATCAGGACTCCCTCCCCGCTGGCTTTCTTCTGAAGAAGAGAGCGGGATTATACCACCAGCTGTTTTCTTCTTCTCCCTTTTTGTTTACGGTTTCTTTAGCTAAATGACACTGAGAGGATTGGAAGCGTCAGGTTCTGACACGGCATTTTTGCTGCATCACTTGATTCCATTAATCCTGAAATGGCAGGGCAGGTGGTTTCTAGGGATCTCCTCCAGCCTGGCTGCTCATTAGGCCTTGGGATCGTGGGTCTGAGAGGCAAGCACAATCAGCCAGTGGCCGAGCCTCTCGACATGGCTTTCTTTGTGCCAAGAGAAAACTTTACAGGTCTGGCTATGCCTTGAGAGGGACAATGGCTGGGGGTCCCCAAATGCAAGTCTTAGGGGTTGGAGATCTGGCTCCCAGGCACTGGATCATCAGGGGAGCATTGAGTTCTATACCCCAAGGCTCTATTCACTAAATGTACCAAGTCAACTATTGTCTAAGTGCCTGTCTAAGTTAGTAATGATCGTTTATTTTACTGCAACCTGGAGTACCATAGCCCTCAGCCAGCCTGTGATGGCTGAGAATGCAAATTAAAAAAAAAAAAAGCAGGAACCAGAGCAAGGCAGCCCAGCACCTGCTGGCCAAGTTGTTGTTGGAGTCCTCTGGTTCCAGCTTTCCCACGGTGGTTGTCCTTCCACCCGGTGAGCAGCAGCAGCTGCCCCTGCTCTCTGCCCCATGGCCTCCCACAGGGCCCTGGGTCTAGGAAAAAGGGTCCAGAAACTGCCCAGTCCCTGAAATTCTACTGCAAGCGCCTCAGCTGTCAAACTGGTAGCCCAAAACATATTTGAATCTCAAACTGTTTTAGTTTTTTTTTTGTTTGTTTGTTTGTTTTTTGGTAATATCTGAGTTTCTGTTCAAAAAAGAAGACCTGCAACACTGAGCCCTCTTTCTCGCAGGACAGCAATCACAGGGCTGACTAGCGGTCAGCCTGCTTAGACAATGCCGTGCTCTCTCGTCCCCACCGAGGCTGCTAGTCCCGTTGAGTCCCACAGTCTCCACTGCTCACGCTGGTCTTCTGCTCTCCTCACAGAGGTACCTTGCCTACTGTGGCACTTGCTACATTCAGGTTTTACTACACATCTGGTCTTCTATCTATATGTTCTGCTTGCAAATGGACTTTGCTTTTTTGGAGGAGAAGGGGCTCAGGATTACTATATTTCTCTGAATCTACTACCATGCCTTCTAAGAAATTGGTTTGTCTTGTTATCTGACCACTTTTAAATAAAAGAACCACAGACTGCCATCTCCCCTTTAACGTGAATGAAGAGAATGAGAGCAGGTTGGACGTAGAGGTGAAGAGAAAGCGAGCAGGAAGGTGAAGGTGGACGCACAGAGGGAGACTGCAGGGTCTGGGAAGGGTCTCCACCAGCAGAGCTGAGACAGCTATGAGCTAGCCTGCAGACAGGTTTTGTTTGTTTTGCCCATTATTTCTAAAACAAAAATTTTTTGAGGCGAGATTTAAAACTCAATTGATCAACGGCTGATTCTAGGCCTAGGGCAGGGAATACAGACTATAATCCTGGAATATCTTATAGTACCAGAAAATAAGTGCAAAAAAAAAATGAATAATAAGGGTATAACAAAGGGACACAAGAGCCAACTGACAGAGTTCCCAGTGGCCAAAGTTAGAACAACTTGAATAACAGAATAAATATTAAATTGTAACTCAAAATATAAAATAAATATCCATGAGTCCATACTGATATAAATAAATTATTAAATAAAGTAAAAAATGGGGGAGAAAAAGATCTCTCAAGCAGAAGAATTTCCAATAATTTACGTAGATTCTCTGTCCTCATGAAGGTGTAGAAGTGTACCTCTCCTCTCCTTAAGTGTGTGCTGTGCATAGTGACTTCCTTCCAAAGAATACAGTGTGAAAGGGGTGGGGAGAGAATAACATCACAATGAAGAAACCTGACAAACATCGCCTCGGCCAGCTGATCATGGTTAATATCCTCAGTGACAAGTCATGTAGATATTGTAATGAGGTGCAGAGCAGGGGTCCCTAGAAACAGCAGAGAATATCTCCCACAAACCTCTACGGGGGGGAGGGGTAGAAGATGATACATGATTAAGATATTTTGCATTACAATGGCAAGTTGATAGCTGTGCGGCTTGCTGCCCTAGGCAAAAAAGGTCTATGTGACTTTCAGAGCATTCAGTGACTCATGACACAGCCAGGGGAGCTGGCCCACCTGATGACTGTGTGTCCTGGGAGACTCTTGCCCTGACTAAAGATGGCAGCTGAAAGAGGGTAAAAGATATGGGGGAACTGGCAAAAGTAGCACATTGTAGGAAGGGCTGGGTATGAGGTCACATAGGAAGCTCCAGGTCAGCATTTAAAATAAGGGTGGGCTGAGAAAGAAGAGGGAGCAGCCATGTGGTTTGAAAGGTTGTAGAAGGCCCACCCCATTGACCTAAGGTCAGTAGTGAGTAGCAGCCATTTGAGATGAGAGAGAAGGAGGCAGCCATGAGGAAGGAACCACGAAACACGGGGATTCAGCCATGAGGTCTGGTGTGTAAGGAGGTGCCACATGGTTTGGAGTAAGGAGATGCCACATTGCTTTGGATTGAGAGCTGGAAGAAGAAAGATGAGACTCTCTGATAAACCTGCCTGGAGAACACAGTGGCAGAACGGATGGAGCTGTACGGCAACCTGTCTAACCAAGCCCAGATTAGTGGGAGATGCCTGGAATGCTAAACTGCAACTGGGAATGCTGAGCCACAGGCTTCTGATTTTCTGAAAGACAATACCTCTGACTGGCATATTCTGAAACTGGCCTGGGTTGGCAAAGGGAGGCAGGATTATGTGTTTTGGGGTATTTGAAAGGGAGTGGGAATTAACAGCAGAAATCCACCATTTGTCTGAATCTGTATAACCTTTAAATAAACAACGCCTTTCCTTCTTCACCAAACTCTTGCATCGGGAGTCACTCTTCTTGGCAGTGGGCAATCGAACCCCACAGCTGTTCCAGAACAGCACAGATGGGGCTCCGTAACAACATGGTATAATAAATAGTACTTTATCATAGCCCCAGTCTAATTACAAGAGAAACATCTGATAAATTCCAATTGGCAGGCCTTCTGTACACTATACTTGACCAGTATCCTCAAAACTATCAAGGTCATCAAAAACAAAGGAAGTATGAGAAAATGTCACAGCCGAGAGGAAACATGATGACTGAATGCAATGTGGTAACCTAAGTCGGATCCTGGGTCAGAATAAGGATATAAGGTGAAAACCAAGGAAATTTGAATAAAGTAGGGATGTTTGTTAATAATAATGTATCAATATTAGTTCAATAATTTTAACAAATGTACCATGCCAATGTAGGATATTAATAATGGAGATTGGGTGTGGCATAAATGATAACTCTCTATACTATCTTTGTAACTTTTATGTAAATCTAAAAGTATTCTTAAATCAACAGTATATTTTTTTTAAAGATTTATTTATTTATTTATTTTCAGAGAGAGGAGAAGGGAGAGAGAAAGAGCAATGTATGATTGCCTCTCACATGGCCCTCACTGGGGAACTGGCCCGCAACCCAGGCATGTGCCCTGACTGGGAATCGAACCAGGACCCTCTGGTTCCCAGCCCACGCTCAATCCACTGAGCTACACCAGCCGGGCCACAAGAGTATATTTTTAAAATCAATTTATTTCACATTAAAATCTTGATTTTTAGCTCTTCCTTAATGCAGTATTGTATCAGTGATCCAAATATAAGAAGGTGAGTGCCCCAGACTGCCTTCCGCGTCTCACACTAGTGCATGTAAATGGCAGAGCTTAATTCACCTACAGACCCTAACTTCAATCCAGGAATGTGCACAGAATCACATGGAAAAGCACACTGAGTACCAAGTGACCATATTAAGCACAGAAAGATCCATTACTCTTGCTCTTCCCAACACTGAGGCAAATGTGACCTGTCCTTGGTCAGTGCGCTCACGTCGTTCCTACACGCGCCTCTGCTTCCCTCATCTATCTACAGTCCACTCTACTCCGACACAAGGACCGTGGCACAGTTTAGAAGATGTTCTATACTCCTGGTGGGACAGTGGGGAGCAATCAAAGTTTTCATGGTCATCTCACCTATTCATTTCAACAAAATTTACCAGGCAGCTCAAGAAGCAAGGGGAGAAAAATGAAGATGCCTCTTTTGTATGAAAAGACTGCTACCCTAGTTAAGGGGACATCATGTGAACACAAATCATTCTATCACCAACAGAACCTTGTCATGTCATGTATGTTAATTGAGCAAATATCACACAAACTTGTTATGTAAACTAAATCCAGTGTTGTGATGGGGTTTTGAAAAGGACAATAAAAATTTAAGCTATTGTTCTTATTGTAGACATATTGTCCACACATTATCATATATGTCCACATATCTAACCATAATTGCAGACAACTTAAAATTTTAAACTTAGTTACATAAATTGAAAAATATTATATCTCATGATTTCCAAATAATCATCATATCATTTATTCATTGAAGTTTTATAAACAAGAAAATTTATTAATTGTCTCTACAGTTAGTCTTTTTTAAATTTTTGATTCATTAACATTTAGAAGAGAGAGAAAGAAACGTCAGTTTGTTGTTCCATTTATTTATGCACTCATTGGTTGATTCTATGTGCCCTGACCAGGGATAGCTGTATCAGGACAGGGCTCTAACCAACTGAGCCACTCTGCCAGGGCCCCAACAATTACTCTTTCTTATTTGATGAGTCACCTAGTAAGCATTCTCTTTAAACCCTTCAAAAATGCCACTGTATCACTCATAAATGTCCACCAGCGAGAATTTATAATAGCCTACAGGAAAATTAACAGGCAGAAAACAATATCCAACTTCTTGAGGTCAAAGAAAATCCAGACTGAAGAAAATACCTCACTACAGTCATCTGCTCTTTCTAGCTTACGTATTATCATTAAGATAATACCTGTTTGGTGGAGAACATGCAAACACAGCACTAATTTTCTTTTCCATTTGATAGATACTGTTTTCCTAAAAGAAAATAGCCCTGCAAGAAAATTTTCTAACTGGGATTTGAAACCTAAAGGCAGATATTAATGGCCTATTAAATGAGGGTCAGAATAATGGAATCGTACAGGTCATCCACTTCAGGCTCTTAACCTTACACAGAATCTTGGACAGATTTAAACTTCACTGATTGCTCCTGCAGATGAGTACCTCCCTGCCTCGTGAGGTTCTTGGTTTAAATACACAACTACAATACTTGACTAAAAAAAAAGGCTTCTGCTAAGGGAATTGGCCTCCCTTCTATTTACAGTTTTCCAGAACTGGACAGAGCACAATTGTTCCTTCCTTCACCCCTGAAGCCAGCTGAATAACTTAAAGGAATCAAGGACATAAGTGAGGGGTTCCATAAGGCACTGCAATGGACTGGCAAGCCTGTGCCTTTAAATTGAAGGAAGTTCTCTGCAGCTACAGGAACTAAACAAGCAAGTCTAGAAAAGTAGGAAATAAGGATCATTATATAAAATCATCCTTAAAACGAAAACAAACAATAGCAATAACTATACAGACCAAACAAAACATGTCTTTGTAAGACATTTATCCAGATGCCAGAGACAGCTATTGGGTTTTTCCCCAGTCTCATTTTCTTCGAGCTCATTCTGAACTTGCTTTATCATTGCTTGCCGGCCACAGTCTCCTGGGTCCTGGCCAGAGGCAGCAGGTTTGGGACAAGGCTGGTGTGAAATCCCCGCTCACTGATTATCAGTAGTGTGATCCACGGCAAGATTCTGGAGTCCCCTAAGCCTCATTTCCCATCTGTGAAAGGCAGTGCATACCTCCTCGGGCCCTTATGAGAACGAATTAGACAATACATGTAAGGTGCTTAGCCGAGTGCCTGGCCTGGAATAAGTACAAACTAAGACTGGCTGGAAAATTCCTTGTCATGCTTTTCTTGACACACTCCTATTTGTACTGCTTATTTTTAAAAGGCATCGTCCGAAGGAAAACCTATCCCTGACGGGTTTTGAACAACAGAGCAGGACAGCCTGTTACTTAAAAGCATTACAACCCGGACTTGCATTAGGGCAGCGTGAGACTGCTGTTTTCACAGCGGTGCCGCCCTGCTGACCCGTTAGGCTCCCAGTCAGCTAAAAACCCGCAGCCGCTGGTCAGAGGAGCTGCTTCCCATCTGGGCGTACCTCCTCATACCCGAATCAATCGATTTGGGAGGAACCCAATTATGTTACTTACATTCATCATGATTTGATTTCGGATGGTTGGTTCGAGCCCTGTCAAACCTGTGCTAATGAGAGTGTATTAAGTATGTAGCTTGTGGAGTCAGGTATCGTGTGTCTGTATCGCCGCTCAGTTTCCCTATTTGTAAAGTAAGGATAATAATAGAACCTACCTCATAGGGTTGTCATGCAGATGAAATGAGATAATGGATACAGAGCTTTTAGAGGGTGCCTGGAACATAAGCACTCAGTGCGCATTAGTGATGATGGCGGTGATGATGATGATGATGATGACATTATGTTATCAAAATACCAAAAAGAGCAGATGACTCTTTGATATTCAAACAGAGCTGGGAAATGTTTGTTCAACAAGATATAAATCATCTAATAGGAGTATTATTTAGTCTCTACTTGGCATGTTCCTTGGGTCACTCTGCCAAATCATGAGCAAGGACTATAAGAGGACATTCTGATAAGCTAGGTCTCATTTAAGGTGCAAATGGCTTAATGGACTCCCCCTTCCAAGGAGTCGTCTGTAGCTTAAGATCCTATGCCCACCTGAAACTAACATAATATTGTATGTCAATCATAAATGGAATATCAAATTTAAAAACTCATGCCCATCTTATCAATGCCTTATATAGAAAAATAATATTCTCTAGAGCTCTCAGACTATCTAGTGTGTGTGTGGGCGGGGGGGGGGTTTGAGATGGGAAGGGGAAAGAAATGGGAGCTGACTTTTGCTCCCCAGATCAGAGATCAGAGCATAATATTTGATCCAGAAAAATATTGTTTTTCTGCTCATAGAAATATGTACTGTAGAGGTTTATTAAGTTTTGCCAGTTTATGTAGTTGGACTGTGTACCTGGCTTTAGGTTCTTTCTCCCCAGACCCTGCCTCCTGAAGGTTCCCAAAGCCCCATGCACAGTGGCCCACAGTGGCCCACGGTAGCAGATCCCCCTAGGTGCCTGTGCCAAGGCTGGAACCCCCAGTGCAGCCACGGCTCTGTGCCATGGGTCCCTATTACCAGGGGAAGGACCAGGCATACCTATATTCACGCTTACAGAAGACCAGATGGTCAGTCCCCAGCCCCACTGCTGAAGAACCAGGATGTGTGTCTGGCATCCTGCACTGAAACTCACCTAATTTTCCACTGAAACAATGTTTAGACAGTAGTTAGATGGAGTTGACGGTACCACAATGGTACTAGTAGGAAAGGGGAGGTGCATGGTGGCTAAAAGGAGAAGGACTGGTGGGCCAGTATGGGTACCCGACCAACGTTCGTACCATGGTTTTGATGGGAAAGTCCACTTCAAATGCTAATCAGCAAATGACCTCTAAGACCCTACTTGTTTCTAAATTGAGAACATATCTCGGCATTTTAAAGAGGATGCTTAGAAACAGCAGAGCTCAACCTGTGCTGAGAAGCCCCTGGTAGACTCTAAGGCACAGGTCCAGACATGGTGAGCTGATCATTTGACCGTAAAGGCCTCGGTTGGGTCAGGGGACCATGAGTCAGAGGGACCCTGGGAGGGAGGAGAGGCACTGTCCCTCCAGCAGGCCCGGGCAGGAGCGAGCACTCTGGCTCCTCATTCCAGTGCCCAGTTCCAGCATGACTCGATGTCAGTTTCCTTATTCAGAAACGGTGGACAATACCCACAGCCATCTCGAAGGTAAAGTGTGAGAATTAAAGGAGATAATACACACACAGTGTTTAACATCAGACACAGTACGTGGTGAGTCCTCAATAAATGTTAGATGTGATGGCTGGCTACTGTTATCACACCTGGTGCCGTGGCTCCTCCTCCTCCTCCCCCTCAAGTTCTATGGCACAAGCTTGCTCCCCCCCCTCCCAAAATGCTATAGTATATCTCAGCAGGAGCATCACATAATTGCAGTCTCTAAATGTCTGAGATCTGCTGGGTGCTGGGGGGTGGCGGTGACTAGGAAGATCAACAGTGATGATGACAAATAGCAGACAAGCACGTCTTTAGGATCTAATTCCATGGATAATTATGCCTCCAGAGAAATATTGGGAAAATAAAAGGAGTGTGACAAAAGCTATGGCTGGGGTGAGGGGGATGAGGCAATGGGGAGCAGAGCCCCATCAGATTGGTTCCTAAGCGCGGTGTTGTTCAAAAAGGACTGAACTTGGATTCCGGAGACCAGCCTGGGGGGTCCTTTGATAACACATTCCACCTGCTGTGATGCTTCTAACTCAAACAAAAGGAAGAATTGGACCTGTGACCTGAAGGTCTCCTTTTTAATTCTTTAATGTTCCTCCAACAAGGCCATTCAGAGTTTGACTTGCAGAGCTTGCTAGTCTCTCTGGGCTAAGCCTTGATGAAAATGAGGCAAAGCACTGCCCTACTCTCCTTACACAAACTCACCACCACTTCCCAGCCAGTGCTGCAAGGTGGCAGGAAGTGAGGGGCAAGAGAGTCATCCAGGCCCATTTCCCTTCTTATGACAACACATTCAGTTCAACCACTTCTGAAAAGAGAATGACTCCCGTGGCCACCATGCTAATAACCACTTGGCTAGAAATGGGGCATTTTCTTCTGTGTACCTGCCAAGGTTCCATCTCCAGAGATGTGGCTTTTAGGATTTCCCATAAAAGACCAAAGTGGCAACATAAATAAATTCACCACAATAATCACCACCGCCCAACTCCTCCAGCTTCCCAATGGAAACCCTTGTCTTTCTTCTCAGTAGTTATCCTTCATTACCTCTCTCAGGTTTATTACTTATAGGGGGCAATTCATCATCTAGGATAAATTCCTTCTTCCATTGGCGGGCCCATGCTTCAGGTGGCTGTCGTTTCTATATGGTCTGCATAATCAAATTTGGGCTCGGGGGAGAAGGAGACTGTTAAGATAATGGGTTGCTTTCTTCAGAGTTTTATATTCACAAAACAAGCAATTTGCAGTGAACTCTATTTCTTTTCTGCATTCTTATGCTCTTGGGCACCTTGAAGGATGCAGCTCCAGTGTTTTGAGTCAGCCGTGGTATATTGAAAAGTACATGAATTTTGGAGGAGCAGACAGTCCAACTATTGGAAGTTGTGCAAAGTAAATTAAATATCTCTGAGCCTTGTCTGCCTCATTTGTAACACAGAGTTAGAAATTTCTACTTGGCAGATTGTTGTCAGAATTAGAATACTATTTACAAAGGGTCTAGTTTTGTACCTGGCACATAGCAGGTACTTAATCAATGGCCATTACTATGGCTAATTTCACATGGTAAAAAAGACTGGATCACGGTCCTCTGAAGGGGCAGAGAATTTACAGCATATTAGTTTAGTTTTCAATAATAGTATTTTCTCTAAACATCACAAAGAATAATATACCTTTTAAAATATGGAAAAACTAAGTCTGTGGTGCTACTGTAGAATCACCTGAAGATAATCAGGATGGTGACTCTCAGCCTTGGTCCTGTCCTCAGCAAGGGGCTTTCGAAGACAAGTTTCCACACAGATCGTTCAAGACCAGGGAGCAATTCCCATCAAGGTAGCCCAGATGGTGGCAATTTGGAAAAACTTAGGAAATAAATATTGATCTAAGAATATTAAATGTGATTGGCTGTCCTGCTCTCTCATGAATCAAGTGATGCTTTCAACAAATGTTAACTGAGCAGCTTCCCTGTGTTAGGCTTTGTTGTAGGTCTTCCAATAGAACAGAAGAAGTCTACGCCCACGATTCCTCCTGAGCTCGCGTAATATCCGATCGCCAGATCAGGGCAGAGGCCCTGAAAGCCAATGTTCTGCAATAATGCCGTCCAACGGTAGTCACTAGCTCCATGTGGCTGTCCACATTCAAATTTTTATTTTTATCAACTAAAATTAAGTAAAATTTAAAATCCAGTTCCTCGGTGGCATTAGCCACATTTCACGTGCTCAGTAGCCACATGTGGCTACCCTAACGGACATTAGAGATACAGAACATTTTCATCCCCAGAGAAAGTTCTGTTGGATAGCACTGCCTCTGCAGGCTTTGCAAGCTGAAACCATGTCCATGGCCACTGACCTACAGGATCTGAGGTGCAGTCACAGTGTACCCACCACCGTCCAGCCTGGCAGAACTCTCCTAAATGTGCTCTCCAGAGGACCGTGAGGCTGGACCAGCTCTTCTCCTTGAACAATCCTCAGGCAGTAGGAGAGACCCCGGCTCCTCTATACCTGCATTCCAGGTTTCTTCCCTAGAAAAGCATCCCTGGTTAGATCTTATCCACAAAAACCTATTTACTGACCCCCATTCTTCTCAAAGCACCCTCAACGTACTGTTTGGTTCCCCATTTGGGTTTTTCCATGGAGCCCCAATTTTGTGGCTCTCACATTGAATTTCAGGTAACCACCGTGGGTCTCTTCTGCCTTTCTACTGTGCTTGGATGCAGGCCACCAGCTCTGCCCCTTGGCATGCTCTCTCAGAAACTACTTTGTACCCACCCCTGGCTCTCACCTGCCACTTGATGCCAAGTGTCTTATGTCACCTGTGAATGGTCAAAGCGGATCAACCACTTTAGAATACCAGGATATTCGTTAGTAAATTATTATGTGGCAAAACTATATGGTATATGGATTCATGCTTGAAGTGCTCTTGAATGAATAAGCTAACCATGCAAAACTGAACTTGTGACACATGCAAACTCACTATTGTTTATACTGTACTAATTGTACCTGTTTATAATTTGCAACTTGAAAACAATGCAGAAACTCAGTACAATCTCCCATAGTGGAAGAGTGCAATGACTTAGATAATTAAAAAAAACTTTGTTTGATTTTAGAATGAGTAAAAGAATTGATTCTCTCATAACAGATTTATCTTCCTAATTACTTTATGGCTGGGCTAAAATTAGAACACGGTGTCCCTTGTTATGCACTCAACACCGCACAGAAGGAGATGAGGGAAGAATGAAAACAATTCAGTCGGGCACATCTAGTATGGAGTTTAGACTTTCGTGGAAAAAAAAATCCATAAAGTTGATGGTTTGTGCATGGGGACCAAAGAGCTAATGGTATAGAAATAAACTTCTTTTGTCCATTATATGTTTTATATTGTTCTTTTCTTGCTTCACTGCCTCTTCCTCCCTCCTAAATGCCACTTCCGTACTCCTGTGAATGGCTTGACCTGCTCATGTTGCCTTCCTGCTCCTTCGAGCTGGCCAAGCACAGGTGGTGCTACACACCCAATGTGTCCAGGCAGATCCTTTCGCTCTGAAAATATGGATTCATTGCTCCCTCTCCTTCAGTGATTACTGGCCCTGGCTGCCTGCCTCCCCCAATTCCTCTCTCTCTTTGTGCCTCTCTTTTGATTCACAGCTGGCTTTCCACTCTCCCCTGAAACAGCTTTTCATGGGGTATGCACAGGTTTAGTCCCTCACTTCATTCAAGTATTTCTCTCAGAAAATTGTTCTCTAATTGGCCTGTCCCCTTTCTCTTTCTTTCAAAAATTTTATAGCCGTTTTCATAAATTGATATTATAATATATATATTTTATAGACTATTTCTCCCCACTAAAATGTAACTACCACGAGGGCAGAGACTGTATCAGTTGACTCTTGCTGAGTAATAAACCTCTCCAAAACTTATTGGCTGAGAGCAACAGGTATTTATTTAGCTCATAATTCTACAGTTTGGTTATTTGGGCTGGGCTCGACTGGGCTCAGTGTGGCTCAGCTCGGTGGTCTTCCGGTCTAGGGCAGGCTTGGTTGATCTTGACTGAAGTTTACTCAAACATTTGCACTTATTAACCTGTGAACAGAAAGTTGGCTGACTCTTGGCTGGGCTGTCTTATTTCTTTTCCATGTGACCTCTTACTCTCTAGCCCAGGGGTCCCCAACCAGCCAGCAGGCCAGTGCCGGTCCCTGGCCCATAGGACCGGCCACATAGCAGGAGGTGAGCGTGAATGTAATATGTTTGAATCATCCTGAAACCACCCCCCACCCAGGTCTGCAGGAAAATTGTCTTCCATGAAACTGGTCCCTGGTGTCAAACAGGTTGGGGACCACTGCTCTAGCTGGCTAGTTTGGGCTTGCTCATACGTGGTAAGGGTTCCAGTGCACAAGTACTATTCATGCTTCGGAGTGAGTCCATTTGTGACAGTTCCATTGGCCAACATGGATTCAAGGGGTAGAAAAACAGATTCTGTGGGAAGGAGCTGTAATTAACATCACTTTCCAAGGTCCTCAATGCAGAGAGAGGAATTCGTGGTTATTTTTTTTTAATATCCCAGGGAATATATGTTTTATTCACTTCTGTACCTGTAGCACCTAATACAATGGCTGGTTCAAAGCAGGCTCTCAATAAATACTTATTTAAATGAATAAGTGGAGTTACTTCAGTGGGCCAAGAAACAGGAAACACTAAATCTGCCAGAACACCATCACGACTGGGGCTACTGTTGTGACTCCCAGGCCTGCACTCCCACCATCGCCCTGGCCCCACCGCTCCCACAGAAGATGTGCACCAAAGCTTTCTCTCTGCCCTGGAATCAGCTGGAGCTTCTGATTGGCCCAGCCCAGCTCATGTGACTGCCCTGGCTCTCAGGAGGTGAGGTAGGGGAGACCAAACTAGAAATGCACATATACATCAGGAAAATTCCCACAAAATATAAAGGAGATGGATTCTGGAGAGATCAGTCCTCCCCAAATCCCCACAGGTGTCCAATAAAGATACACTCTTTAGAAAATGTTAGAAACTGTTCCAATGCCTATTTTTGTTAACTGATAACAATGGCTGATATCCATCTGGACACACACATGCACACACACACACACACACACACTAATTTGCAGATGTAGGAACTTTTAAATTCAGCCAAATAACTATTTTTTTCCAGAAACACCTGTATAGTGAATGAATTAGTTATTTTGTTTCTTTTTAAAGAATCATTTGGATTACATATAGAGGCTGCAGAGTTCTCTGTGCATAGAATGCTTGCTATCCACTTATCTCTCAAAGGAATCATTCGGATGACTGGGGAAAAGAGGTGCTGTAACTGTCATTTAGAGTAGACACACAGAATAACACACAGTGACCCTGGACCACTGCCACTCGCATGAATATTATGCATTCCAAAGTGAAAGATCTAGAATTGGTTAGTGTCATGCAGAGCAGTAGACAATTTCAAATGTATTACATAAAGACTCAAGCAATAATAGGATCTTGTGGCCTTTAAATCAAAGCTTCTTAAGAAAAACAAAATGAAAGCTATAGAAAATAGTGGGTTGGCCAAAAAGCCCGTTATGTTTTTTCCATAAAATAAAAGACGTTTTTTCATTTTCACCAATAACTTTATTGATTAGGGCATCTTGAGTATGTCAGCTATCTCCTGCTATTGGCTTCTAGTGGGTAGAGGGCAAGGGTGCTGCTAAACATTTTCCAATGCGTAATTCTTTGCATTGAACAGCAAAAAATTGTTTGCCCAAAATGTCAATAGTACCAAGAAACTTCACAAACCACTTTTGACACATTTGATCCATCACAGCACCTTCTCCATACACTGCACAAATCTCTTGTTGCATTTCAGTTGCATTTTTACCTTTCTTGAAATAATAAAATATAATATGCCGAAAATGTTATGTATCTTCTTCCATCTTCAATATTAAAATGGCTGCACAAACATTCACCAATTTTGATGTTTTCTAACGCATGCTGGTATGACAGCTGTCACAATACGATCTAACAAAATTGTTTCAAATGTCTTAGTTAAAGACAACTAAGCACTACTAGAGACATTTAACGGACTTTTTGGCCAATCCAATACCTAACCCACACAAACTGGTATAATTTTTCATCACTTCCTCCAGTGTTTAGAAGACAGTTGTAAAACCACACCACCACTACCCCCCAGACACACACACACACACACACACACACACACACACACACAACAGTGCCCAACTTGGATCCGATATCACTTTTTGTTCTTTTAACTATCTGTGCCTGGAAAGGGAAAACATGCTGGTGCAACCTGAGCCTGAGCGGGATGTCATTTAGGATGAAACACTTCACTTCTGAGTCCATGGTTTCAGGAGACCAGCAGCAAGTCAGGCAGTACCCAAGCGCGTGTCCACAGCCCTGGCCCTTTCCATCCCAGAACCTCTCAGCCCCATTTCCGAGTGCCAGCACCCGCATTTCTCTGCCTGAGGTTTCTCTCTAACCAGGAAGTCTGCTTTCCTTCAGAAAATACAGAATTAACACTCCCCAACCCAGCGCCCCTCAACCAATGACGGAGGGACTAGTATACCACGTATCATTTCCTTGCGCCTCTAACAAGGTAATTCTGAGGCATATGTTCTTCCATAAGAACAACTGTCTGCCAGGCTCCCCCAGTGGGGATGACACTCCTGTAGTCCACAGAAGTAGCTACTTGATAAAGCCAGCTTCGGTGGCCGCCCCGCTTCCCCGCTGTATCCCCCACTCCTTTGTCGGAGCCCCCTTCCCCTCCTCCCTTGCTGACTCAGCGCAGGCTTATGGAGGAACACAAACCAACACAAAGCTCCAGCCTTCCAACCACTCCCCTGCCCCAAACACACAGCCCTCCCTTCATACCTTGGACTGGTCCTTAGAGCTCCTTGGTTTTAGTACATGGTCCAGGTGAAACCTCAGCACTCCTGAGAAAAGCCTCCTGTCCA
Source organism: Micronycteris hirsuta (assembly GCA_004026765.1). Classification (NCBI taxonomy): domain Eukaryota; kingdom Metazoa; phylum Chordata; class Mammalia; order Chiroptera; family Phyllostomidae; genus Micronycteris; species Micronycteris hirsuta. Next base: position 139,609 of record PVJI01000665.1, read on the forward strand.
GCACAGTGAGCTATCTATATCTTAAAGAGCAGAAAGGATCAGACAACCAGTTGGGTAGGAGGGAGTGAGGGGAGGGTGCCAAGAGTCTGGGTGGTGGAGGAAGGCACACCTGGGAAGTAGGGAGGGAGGGGCTCTTCTCTTCATCCTGTCCCTTGGCTGGGAAATGCTGGGCTAGAGAACATAGCTGTAACGCAGTCAGAGCTTTGCAAGTGAAGCCAATCACGTTGATTTCACTAGGAATTTCTCTGCTCTCACTAAACCTTGACTTCCTCACCATTAAAATGGGAAAAACATGCCGGGCTGGTGTAGGTCAGAGGATTGGGTGCGGGCTGCAAACCGTAAGGGTAGCTGGTTTGATTCCTGGTCAGGGCACATGCCTGGGATGCAGGCCAGGACCCCAGTGAGGGCCATGTGAGAGGCAACCACACATTGCTGTTTCTCTCCCTCTTTTTCTTCTTCCCGTCCCCTCTTTTTGAAAATAAGTAAATAAAATCTTAAAAAAAATTTTTTTAATGGGAATACCTACCTCTGGAAGTTGTTAGAATTACATGACATAGTCCACAAAAAGTGCTGAATGCAGTGCCTGGCACACAATACATTTAACTATAATTTTATTATTAATTAATGCTTTCTCAGGATTACCTTTATAATGTTAAGTAATGTAATTAAACCTTGAATTTTTATTCATCCTCTTGACCTGCCAAGGATCCAACAGCAAAGCAAACAGTACTTTGAAAAGTCAGAGTGGCCACTCTGCTTCCCCCTGCCTCCCTCCCGGGCGGCCCACGCCAGGCGGCCCATTGCGTCACCTGCGCGTTTGCTTCCTGGTCTGTGACGTAACAACCTCAGGACGAGGTGCGGGGACCGGAAGGGAACCTCGCGCACCTAAAACCTTGCAGAGCAGCGGCAACAAAAACAAGCAGGAGAAAGGACCAATAACACTCATGGATGCCTCATGTAGAAAGCTCATTATCCCGCATCCTGTGCTGCCCAGCCCCGCTTCACCGCGTGAGCCGTTCCGCAGCGCAGGCAGCCTTCCAGAACCATTCTTCAGACGCTTTGCAGCAGATGTGATCATTATAAAATGCACCATCAGAGAACTGTGGTATCTATCTGTTTTGCTTAATTTCAATTTTTACTACCTTTCCTTTAAAGACAGCAAGACAGAGATTGAGCCATAAACTGTCAGATTCTCTATGTTATGAGGCTACCAATTTCCTGAAAGGTGAGATGATTTAAATTCCCAATCGAAAGGACAGGTAGGCAAATACATTACAACTCAGTAGGAGCTGTAAAGCTCTCAAGCCTTGCTTTCCCCCTTTTAATCTCCATCAGCTCAGAGTATTGATATGGACACAGAGTCAGTAATTGCACATTCAAAATTAGACGCAGTTCGTCAGAACATGGCCCTGGATGACCGAAAGCAATTCTGGACTCCTCATCAGAACACGCCCCCCCCCTTTCCCTCCAGTCCCAGTGAGTTTAGACCGACAATACGCTGGGTGTGATGTCAGGAATCAGGAAGACGGTACAAACTGCAAGTTAACAATCAGTAGGCAGGATGGCTGGAATCCTGCCTGCTGGATGGTTTTGGAAGCCAGCCATGTCAAAACTAATACGTTTTCAAAGACCAGTCCACACAATTAGGGCAAGTCCTCTGTGGCAACATAACAGGTGTCACTAGTATTTTATTGCTGCCGTTGTTCTTGTTTGCGTGATTTTGGTTGGTGATTTGTTTTTCCTTTGGATGCACAAGATGGAGGAGAAGGCAGGACACACACTTTTGAACATGCTTTCCCAGATGGAACCCTTTGCCTGGCAACTTTAACTCCTTAAAGCTCGCCTGGTTCTGGCAGATAAGGATTTGAACACTAGGAGTTGAGTTGGGACGTGTTCCCAAGAAACAGCAGTAGGGGAGAAGGGGAGCTAAGTGGGGAAAGGAAGGAAAGAAGCCAGAATTTGTGTGTTAATGAGCAGGTTTTCACTGTGAGCACCTGGGACTCAGTCCTACTGGGGCCCCTTGGTGACCACATCCAGTGACCTACAGAGTTGCCCACTCCAGGGACAAGGAACTGTGGGGGAACTGACCCCCAGTTCCTGAGGGAGGGCTGCTGCAGAGGAGATACAGGCAGGGCACCAGCATCATCTGCTACAAGCTCCACTCTGTGTTGCATGCCCTGTTCCAGGCACAGGAGCAGCTGGTGGCCAGGAGCCAAAGCAAGCACCAGGAAAACCCAATTCCAGTAAGAGCCAGCAGCTCTTAAAAAAGGAAATGGTACTACGAACATGTGCTGATGTTTTGCTAGGCGTGCTATTGTGGGCTCTGAAAAGGGTCCTCTGAGAGGATTTGCAATGCCTATCAAACCGTCCAGAAAGGAGCTTCCAGCTCGGTGGCGTGATGGTGTTCAGTGGGTAACAGGCGTGGAAAAGCGAAGTCCTCCTGGGACCTCGGGCTAATTAAATGCAATCCTGTTTCTCCTTCCTTCACTGCTGAAACGTAAGCCAAAATCTGCTAAAAGCCCTAAATTTGAAGCCATATTCATCTCTTTAATTACTGTGTCTGGTATGCTTTATTTGCGGGCATGGGAGCTTTTTACAGCACTTTCACATCTCTGTGCAAGGTGTCAAAGAATCATAAAGACCCGGGGGGGCGGGCAACACGAGAGAAAAAACGCTCACTGGGGCCAGTCACTGTGCTGCTGGCCCTTCCTTTACATCACTAAAAGGGCATTTAAACAGCTGAAAACGGAAGGGAGAACAAGTCGGCAAAGCACTAAAAACCTGAGGGACCCTAGGACTAGATCTGAGTTGAAGGTGGGGCAGCCAAAGCTGCTTATGGAGGGGGACTGGGGGTGTCACGAGGGTCCTGCCTTCAGACCAAGGGCCTCTTTTCCAGTGCTGGGAGTGCTGCGGGCGGCACACACCCTGGTTCCTCTTAGGGAAATATCCTTAGTGGAAGAGAGCTGCCATGCCCGAGGGTCCTTCCCCTCCCTGGGAGTAGCCCCCTTTTAATAACAGGTCTGTGTGGGGTCGCAGCCCCTCCCTCCTTCCTTCTTTGGGACATCTCTGTAAAACCGCCCCAGCTCCAGGGCTCCCTGCGGCCGGGGCCTTGGTTGCAGCTGCCGAGCAGCTTCACTCCTCCTCTGCCTGCTGCGCGCACTGGCGCCAATGCTGAGCGCATCCCCAGGGAGCTTCCTTCACGTAAAGTGCCCTCCTCAGAGTCTGTTTCTTAGGGAACCCAATCTAAGGCGGCTGAATACCATGGGTGGTGTATGAAAGGCAGACGTGCCAAGGCCCTGTCCAGGTGCTTCTGGGTAGGACCGTCCTGAGGAAAACCTGCTAAGGGCGGAAAGGCCCCACCAGGGGCGGTTAATAATTAAGCAGGCACCGACACCTGGCATCTCCCCGTATATTATCCCACAGTGTTCCCCAAGCATTCTGAGAAATTAGCACATTCAGTATGATTGAAAATGTTGGTGCACAAATTTTTAAATGTCTGCAGTGCAAAATAAATAACTAGTACCATTAGCAAGGTAACAAGACAAGTGAGAAATAGGGGAAAATATTTGCAACATCCATATATAATAGACAAAATTTTCTCAATACATAAACAACTCTTGAAGATTAATTTTAAAAAGAACAGCAACCAAAAAAATAAAAAGGGTAAAGAGGGTGAACTGAGTTTGCAGAAAAAACAAATTACAGAATGGCTTTTTCACCTATAAAAAATACTCAACATTACTCATAAGGACAAAAATGCAAAATATGACTAGCCTGAGATGTCGTTTGCACCTAACAGATGAATCAAGATCAAAAAGTTGAACAGCGTGGCGTGTTGGCAGGTGTGTGAAGTAATAGGTATTCTCATAAAATTCTGGCAGGTGCATAAATTGGTACAACCCTTTGGAAGGCAAATTGGCAGTTTTAAATGCACACACCCATTGACTCCTCAAGAATTTGACTCTAAGGATTTATAAATCCAGAAAGTGTGCAAAGGTGCCCACACAGGGCTATTCATTTTAACATTGCTTATAGTAGCAAAGACCAGAAATCACCAAAATGTGCATCATTACAGGCTAGCATAAATAAATTTATAGTAAACCCATCAATAAAATACTCTTCAGCCCAGCTCTGCTCACCCTGCAAAGGATCAGTTCAGGGGCCATCCAACCTTGAGGTCTACACACTGGCTGTAGAGGCTGTCAATCAGGCACAGCCCGCCCCAGCACCTCCCACCCTCCCAATTTCTTTCCTAGGTTTGGTCCACTTTATTATCGCTCTGAGCAGCAGTGCTGGATTAAGTACCCTTTGCGATTCACTGTGTTCCTTATGATAAATAGTTGGGGTAAAAATACATTTTATCACCATTTATATTTCACCAGATACAGTGTTGGTTGTTCTGACTTTCATTAGTCTTTCACTTTAAGAAAAAAATTATTTCTAGTGAAAGTTTAAATTATGATATTTAATTTTTGGATATTCAAACCTATCCAAAGGAATATTTTTCAGTACTCTTCCATTAGGGAGTTTCTTAAATAGCTTTCAGTCACAGAATGATTTAAGAGCAAATCTTCCCTAGGTTCATCCTATTTGTTATGGCCCTGCACATCCTTATTCAGAAGAGTTCTAAGGGGTTTATATAATCTATGTCAGCCATAAATTTCTGTATTAAGGGAGTAAGAATCTTTGGAGTGAAACTCTCTTAAAATATTTTTCAAGATAATAAGTCTTGAAAAAAAAATTAACAGAGAAACAAACCAGAACTTGCAAACCCAAAAGCCTCAGAAATGTTACCTGCTTCTTCTCGGCTGGAGTGAAAATTCTTACAAAGCCGCTGGATGTCCTTGAGAGACAAAATTACAAGCCTGGAAGAAGCGGTAAGCACAGTCCCAGGTGCCTCTACCCACTGCCCATCCATAGCGCCTGCTGGCCTCTCCCAAAAGACGCCTAGAATTCTATTTCATGGCATGTTTCGACACAGTCACATTTTCCCAATTCCGTGCCCACCCAGGCTGCACAGAATTTCCAGGGCACCTAAACTCAGAATCGCACACTCAGATTTCAGATCCCTGAATACACAGATCAGCACACACAGCTCCCTGACTCAGCTGCAAAGCTGAGTCCCTTGGATGTCGAAACAAAGGTTGAAGAAGAGATGAATTGTGCTGGGCCTTGTCAATTCATCTCAGCTGTCCGAATGACATAAGAAGGTGTGGGGCTATTACTTCATTTAAGCAGCTCTTGAGATAAGATGGGGGAGGGGACCCTGTGTTTTGGAGTACTGTAAAACCATCCTTCGTGTTACGCAGATGAACTAATGCATCATCCATCACTGGTACCTGAGAGGACTTGAGATCATGTGATGCATTATTTTCCACTGAAACCTGCAGATTCTTTTTAATTGCTCTACCTAACTGCATGACAGAACATTTGCTTGGAGTTCAGATAGCAACTCCTCCATCAGGCTTTTTGGCAGCTTAGGAGTGAGTGAGTGTTCTTGGCAAGGAGACCTTCTTAGCTGTGTGTTGATTAATAAGTTGCTCTGCCCAGTCTCATTCTCTCACCCTCTCTTTCCAACATCCCTTCCCCCTTCTCCCAACACATTTTCCCACAAAACCCTTTCTCCCTGCAGTCCCCGGCCAGGAATTTGATGCGAAGCCTGGAAGCTCTAGGGGGAGTCTGGGCTGGTGTGTGAGCCACAGCAAATGAAGTGAGCGCTCAGGGACTGGCAGGGAGCCTGCTCCTGCCTCCTCGGGCTGATGTATCGTGGGAAGTTGTGCCAGGGACTGGTGGGGACAGCCCATTTTATTAGGAGTCAAGGCTACACCGTGGAGCCCTTCCAAGGCGTCTTTCACATGTCCCTGCTACTCCTTTAATAAACCGAGATTAACCCTCAGTACAGCACACTGGGCTGGAAGGAGCCTGTACATTTTATCTTGCACCATGGCCCTAAAAGTAACGGCCTCGCTTTTGGCAAACACAAAAGTAAACAAACGAGCAGCCACTTGCTTGCCTCCCCCAACACAGTGCAGGGCACACCTCTCCTGAGGCGGGGTTACGGAATGGCCGTCCCAGCACGGGTTAGGGGGTGGGGGGGGCCTACGCCAGCGTGGCCCTTGTGCTCTACAACCAACACGCTTTTCCTCTGGGGCAGAGTCCCCCTTCCTCAGCACAGCCCTTCACTCTCCGCCAGGGCCAGCTTCAGGGTGCGCATCCCGGCAGCTCAGGGTACCGCGCTCAGCGGGACCCCACAATCGGTTTCGTGCTCTGCCACTGCCTTGAAATTCTCCATACTTTTTGAACAAGAAAAGCTATATCTTCGTTTTTCACTGTGACCTGCAAATTATGCGGCCAGTCCTGCTCCCGGCTCTATGGATCCGGACCCAGAGGAAGGCTTGCTGGGAATCTGCAGAAATCCCTCCTGGGTATTGTTTTTCGATTTGAGGCAGTGGGAGATTGCAGCCTGGGTCTGGCCAGGTTCTCACCACCTCCCCGGGAAATATTTCTTTATCTCCAAGCCCCACTTGGCAATATTTTTGAAACATTGTAGGAATTAATACTTACCAAATGATTAGTAAATTCCAGGCCCTGTTCTAAGCATTTTCGTGCATTTTATCACGTAATCCTCACAATAGCCTTGTGAGGCAGGCACCATCATTATCCCATTTCAAAGATGAGGAAATGGACTCTCATAGAGTTCAAGTAATTTGCCTCAAATCAAACTCAGATGCGTTTAACTTTAAAGCATGTAGTTTTAACTATTAGACCATACAGCTTGATTATAAAAGGAAAATATGTTCTGCATTTCATTGGCAGTAAGATTCATGATTGATGTGTTAACTGATTGTGAGCTTGGAGATGTAAACTGGAGGAAAGGGAAAAAAAATAGGAGAAAAACTCCTGAAAAAAATAGGAGAAAAACTCAGTGTCCCACTGAGTACACAGGAGAACACAAACAGCTAATACCAGAGTGCCATAAAGAAACAAGAATCTCCTCTGACTTTTTCCTGCTCACTTTGGTCCGGGCATTACATTTAAAGCTGTTGGCGGGGGTCATTGGGAGCGCTTCAGCTCTAGGGCTGTGGGATTCATTATCCCAAATGGATTCCAGGCCTTCCAGCTCTGTATCTTCTCGAATGCATTCAACAGCCCAAGGATATGCCCAGAATCCAGCATCAGGGAACTGTCTGTGATAAACCATTGTCATCTAATAATCAGAGCCGATGTTTATTCATTGCTATGAGCCAGCCAGTTTATATATATTTATAAACTTATTTCCTTCTCACAACAACCATGTAAGATCAGCATTTTCATTATCCTACAGATGAGTAAACTCAGGCCCAGAGAGGTGAAGCAGTTTGGTAAGGTCACCTAGCTGGTAACTCTCAGAGTCAGGTTTTGAATTAAGGCATTCTACAGCAAAAATCATGCTCTTAACCCATACACTCTAAGAAAGCTGAGTGTGCTCCGTCAAACACAGAAATCTAGAGAGACTAGTGACAAAGAGCGGGGGGGGGGGGCAGTGGCTTTCCTGATCTGGGGACCACAGTGCTCTTCCTCTCCGACACCCCCTTTTTCACCTAACACTGACTGAACGTTTGTTCACTGGGACTGAGACCCCTTGGGCCATGGCACAGCCAGCACCAGGGGCTAAATGATTCTTTATCGATCCTGATTAGATTTTAGAGATGTCCATAACTCCAGAATCTACTCTTCCTCAATTTCCCTACTACACCTACAAGATATTTATAACTATGTAATCTGGGGGAACCTAGTTCTTGAGGGTTATTTCTTGTAAAATCACTCACCAAAGAACAGAATTCTTATGCAAATAAAGAAAACATTTCACAAACCCTATGTCTCATTTAATTTTTCCCTGCACCCCTGAGAGGGAGGCATCATCATTTCCACTCTACAGATGGGAAAACGAGGGTTCAAGGAAGTTTAGTCACTTGCCCAAAGTCAAGTCCATCTGCAAGTAAACAAGCTAAGGACTCAAATGCCACCTGCTCAAATAAAACCCAGAGCCTAAGCCATGAGCCATGCAACCTCCCCAGATGCTGTGTAACGAGGCCCAGCAGCAACGCTGCCTCTCAAATGGAGCTGCTTAGCTTCTTATCTCTTAGCACGGACTGTGCTCCCGAGGTCATGTGCAGCCTCCAACCCTCCCAGCCATGGTTTTCTAATCCATACCAGCTACTCAGTGGGGTTTTCTCACATCAGAAGAGGTTCTTAGCAAAGTTTTTTTCCTGAGGACTATATCATACTAATTCAGAATTATGTGATGGGACACTTTCATGTTTACAGAAGATAGTAAACCAAAACTATAAACCTTTTTTCTTCCTTTCTTCCCTTTAGTTCTATAAGGGCAAGAAAGGAGATACACTTTAGAAAAAGCATCACGCCCAATGTCATTAACTTTGCAGCTGTAGAGATTACCCTGAGCTGAAGGAGATCATAAAAGGCGAGTTTTCCTCCCTCCCTCTGTCCACTCACCACCATCATGGAGATGTAAGCACCTATGCATGCACACACACACACACAACCATACAGGCAAGCTCACGGAGTACACAGGCCTGCATGCACACGTGTGTGTGCTCACATATGCATGTGCACACAGGCCCTCACATACAAACACACACATATGCACACACACACAGATCTGCTCGTTCCCTAGGACTCACTGACTGGTGCAGGGGGTCTTAGAAAGCAGCTCATTCAGGCAGACTGTTCTGTTCTGAAAACCCGCCTTTTCCCTCTCGTCTTTGACACACTCCCTCTTTGTCAGAAGCTAGCTTTAGCAACACTTTTCTATCCATTGACCACTATTTTCAGCTTTATCCTAGATATATAATTGTGAAAGGAAAGAATAATTACTACTCATCCCAAGGTCCAAGATGGCGACAGCACAGGAGCACACTGAACTCACCTCCACCATGAGCAAAATCAAATATACCTGTATATAGGTAGGACCCGGCAAGACAGCTGAGTGCTGCACGAACAGCTTCTGACAACAACCAGGAGAAAGAGACTGAATAGAGAAGGCTGGGAAGCCAAGGGAGCCCCGAGGGAGCTACATGAGGAGCAGGGGAGAGCCACCGTGTACTTGGGAGCACTGTCCAAGGCAACATCATTGCAGGGAGTGCACAGCCACACTGCCTGCAGCATTTTGCCTTGGGGGAGGTGGGGAGTGAGCAGACAGGAGCACTAACTAGCACCTCACTACAACCCCTGGCCTCCCTGTGGAGAGCTGCTGGAGCACAGGTTCCAGGTGTTAAGTGGCTGAGCAGCAACAAGAGGCTCCGAGCAGCTTCCCCAAACTATGGAGCACATGAAGCCCACACAGAGGTCTCTTCGACATAGAATCACTTTCAGTCCAGCAAACAAGGGAGAAATGCACAGAGAAGGCTGGAAAGCAGTGGGAGCTCTCGGGGACTGCTGGAATTCTCAGTGGTCACAGGGACTAGCAGATGCCACTGTTTATGGCACCTTCCATTTATCTCCAGAGGGTGAGCCAGGGATCTAACCAGGTGCTCTGGCCTACCTGCAAGATAACTGCAGCAAGTTCCCAGACATATTCCTCGAGCCCATTTTGGCTTGGACAAAGGGAGCAGGCAGTATTACCAGGACTTTATTACACACACCTGGCCTCCCCACCCCAAGCTGTTCCAGCTGGGTAGACCAGTGCCCCCAAAGCCTTAAGCACCTGCTCAGCTCCTGCCGGCCTGCCAAAACCACCCGGCGCACCCAGTCTGCACAGAGCCTGCTTCTAATAATGTCACTTTCCAAGACCGGAAGCGACAGCTATTTTATCTAATTCATATAAACAAATATAGAAAGTAAAAGAAAAATAAAAAGACAAAAGAATATCTCTCAGATGAACAAGAAAAGTCCTCAGGAAAAAAAAAACCTCAGTAAATAGAAATTACTATTTTGTTTGATAAAGAATTCAAAGAAATGGTCATAAGGATCTTCTCCAAACTTGAGTGTGGAATAGAGGAACTTAGAAAGAACTTAAACAAAGAGTTAGAAAATATAAGAAAGAACCAAGCTGTCCTGAAAAATGCAATAACTGTAATGAAAACACACATTAGAAGGAATCAAAAGGACATAGATTAGCTAATGCAGAAGAACAGATGAGTGGCCTGGAAGATAGACTAGTGAAAATCAACCAGTAAGAACAGCAGAAAGAAAAAATAATCTAAAAAATGAGAGTGGTTTAAGGGATCTCTGGGATAACATCAAATGATAAAACATGGGTACTACAGATACCCCAGAAGGAAAAGAAAGAGAAAGAAGAAACTTTATGTAAAGAAATAATGGCCAAAAACTTTCCTAACCTGGGAAAGAAAAAAGACATGCATGCCCAGGAAACACAGAGAGTTCCAGACAAGACAAACTCAGTGAGACCCACAACAAGAAATGCTGTAGTTAAACAGCAGGAGTTAAAAATAAAGAGACAGTCTTGAAGGAAACAAGGAAAAAATGAATTCTGTACAAAGGAAACACTACAAGGCTATCAGCTGATTTCTCGTCAGCAAATTTACAGCCCAGAGCAGATTGGCAGGACATCTTTAAATTGCTAGAAGAAGGTAACATACAATCTAGAACAATTTATCCAGCAAGGTTATCATTCAGAATTAAAGGAGAGACAAAGAGTTTCCCAGACAAGCAGAAATTAAACTACTTCATCGCCATTAAACTAGTTTTACAAGAAATGTTAAAAGGTCTTCTCTAAGTAGAAAAGGAAAGGTTATAACCAAAAATAAGAAAATAGGAGAAAGGAAAAACCTCACCAGTAAAGCCTGATATTCAATAAATACAACAAATTAAGCATTTAAAAAGCTACTACCAAGGTTAGTAGAAAAAAAGTATCAAACTCAACTCAAACTACAATAAGTAGTTAGGAAACACACCACAAAAAGATCTAAAATATGACATCGATAACATAAGTAAAGCTCATCAAGAAAAAAGAGAGAGCCCAAATAAATAAAATCATAAATGAAAGAGAAGTTACAATTGGCACCACAGAAATATAAAGAATCATTATAGAATACTATGAACAACTACATACCAACAAATTCAAAAACCTAAAGTAAATGGATAAATTTCTAGAAGTACATAACCTTCCAAGACCAAACCAGGAAGAAATACAAAATCTAAACAGACCAGTTACTAGCAATGAAATTGAAGCAGTAATTAAAAAGAAATTCCAACAAATAAAAGTCCAAGACCAGATGGTTTCATAGGCGAATTCTACCAAACATTCGAAGAAGAATTAGCACCTATTCTTAAACTGTTTCAAAAAATTATAAAGGAAGGAGGACTTCCAAACTCATTTTATAAAGATATTACAAAAAGTAAAAAATTACATGCCAACATCCTTGATGAACATAGATGCAAAAATTCTCAAGAAAATATTAGCAAACCATCTTCAACAATACATTAAAAGGATTATATACCGTGACCTAGTGGGATTTATCCCAGAGATGCAAGGATGGTTCAACATTTATAAATAAATCAATGCAATGCATCACATTAACAAAATAAAAGTTAAAAACCATACGAGCCCTGCCTGGTGTGGCTTAGTGGGTTAAGCGCTGGCCTATGAACAAAAAGGTTGTTGGTTCTATTCTCGGTCAGGGTACATGCCTGGATTGTGGGCCAGGTCCCCAGTCGGGGGCAGCTGAGGCAACTGATAGATCAATGTTTATCTCCCTCTCTTTCTCCCTCCCTTCCCCTCTCTCTAAAATATAAATTAAGAAAAAAAAAATGTGAGCATCTCAATTGATACAGAAAAGCAGTTGATAAAATTCAACATCGTTCTATGGCTAAAAATTCTCAGCAGTGAGTATAGAAGGAACATGTGTCAACACAACAAACCCACAGTTAATATTGTGCTCAGTGGTGAAACCTGAAAGCCTTCCCTCTGATCAGGAACAAGACTATTACTGCTTCTACTCAATGTAGAAGGCTGAGCTACAGTAACCAGACAAAAAGAAATAAAAAGACATTCAAATTAAAAAAGAACAAGTGAAACTCTCATTATTTGCAGATGACATAATACTATATATACAGATGACATAATATATATATATATGTGCGTGTGTGTATTATATATATATGAGACTCCACTAAAAACACTATTAAAACCGATGAGTAAATTCAGTAATTGTGGTAATGTACAGAGTAATATACAGAAATCTGTTGTGTTTCTATACACCAATAACAAACAATCAGAAGAAAAAAATTTAAAAATAATCCCATTTACAACTGCATCAAAAGTATAAAATACCTAGGAATAAATTTAAGAAGTAAGAGACCTGTATTCTGAAACTATAAGACATTGAAGAAAGAAACCGACCAAGATACAAATGAATGGAAGAATATACCTTGCTCGTGGGTTGAAAGTATTAATATTGTTAAAACGTCCTTATTACCTAAAGTAATATACAGATTCAATGCAATTGCTATGAAAATACCAAAGACATTCTTCTCAGAATTATAACAACTAATCTTAAAATTTATGTGGCATCACAAAAGACCCCAAATGGCCAAAGAAATCTTGGAAAAGAACAAAGGAGGAGTTATCACACTCCCTGGTATCAAACTATACTACAAAGCTACAATAATCAAAACAGTATGATACTGGCATAAAAACAGATATATAGCCCTGGCTGGTGTGGCTCAGTGGATTGAGTGCGGGCTGGGAACCAAAGGGTCCCGGTTCGATTCCCAGTCAGGGCACATGCCTGGGTTGCAGGCCAGGTCCCCAGTGAGGGCCATGTGAGGAGCAACCATACATTGCTGTTTCTCTCCCTCTCTGTCTTCTTCCCTTCCCCTCTCTCTAATAATAAAATAAAATCTTAAAAAAAAAACCCAGATATATAGATCAATAGAATAGATTAGAGAGCCCAGAAATAAATCCTCACTTATATGGTCAATTAATCTGCAACAGAGGAGACAAAGGTATACAATGGAGTAAAAACAATCTCTTCAATAACTGGCATTGGAAAAACTGGACAGATACATGCAAAAAAATGGACCACTTTATTACACCATATACAAAAATAAACACAAAGTGGATTAAAGACTTACATGTTAGACCAGAAACCATAAAACTCCTAGAAGAAAACATAGGCAGTAAACTCTATGACATCGCTCTTAGTAATATCTTTTTTGATATATCTCCTTGAATGGGTCTACATCGAACTAAAACGTTTTTTTCAGAGAAAAGGAGATGGTCAACAAAACAAAAAAGCAAACTACTGAATGGAGAAGGTATTCGCAAATGATAATTTCAATAAAGGGTTAATATCCAAATGCTTATAAAGAACTCGTTCAACTTAACACACACACACACACACACACACGTACTCCAATTGAAAAAGGGCAGAGAACCTGAATAAACATTTTCCCCAAGAAGATATACAGATGGCCAACAGCCATGTGAAAAGATGCTCAACTTCACTCATCATTAGGGAAATGCACATTAAAACCACAATGAGATATCACCTCACACCTGTCAGAATGGCTATCATCAATAAATCAATAAACAAGTGCTGTCAAAGATTTTACATAAAGGAAAGGAAACTCTCATATACTGTTGGTGGGATTGTAAATTGGTGCAGCCACTGTGGAAAACAGTATGGAGTTTCCTTGAAAAATTAAAAATGAATCTGCCATGTGATCCAGCAATTCTACTTCTGGGTGTTTATCCAAAGACAACAAAAACACTAATTCAAAAAGATATACAAGGTTTGGCAAACATTGGTTTACAGTTGTTTTGAATGGAAATAATGCTATAGTTCATAAATAAAAACACAAGAATAAACTCTGTATTTTCCACACTCACAAGTGCACAGCTACTTCTGCCCTACCCTGTATACACCCCTTTGTTCATTGCAGCATTATTTACAACAGCCAGGATACAGAAGCAACCTCGGTGTCCATCAGTAGATGAATAGCTGAAGAAGCCGTGGTGTATATATGAAATGGAATATCATTCATCAATAAAAAATAATGAAATCTTGCCATTTGCAACCACATGAATGGACCTAGAGGGTATTATGCTAAGAGAAGTAAGTTAGAAAAAGACAAATACTGTATGATCTCACTTATATGTGAGATCTAATCTAAACTAAACCAAAATAAATGAATAAACAAAACAAAAGAAAAACAGACTCATAAAGAGATATAGAGAAAAGCTGTTGATTGTCAAAGGGATGGGAATGGAGGGATAGAAATTTAAATTAAAAAAAAATCAGCAGTGTCCCTTATTAATCACTTTAAAGAAAAATGTACTAAGCTTCTTTGACATTTTGAGAGCTATATAATTGTCTGTTGTGGAAAAAAGAATAATTATTACTTGGAAGTGCTGATTGCCTTTATAAAGAACTCCCCATGCTCTGAAAGAGCACACAGAACATGACTCCGGGGGTACAATGCACCCAGGTGCTTGGCTTCACAGGCCCACCCTTGCTTGTTGCGTGACGTTCTGGGGGATAATCACTGCTAGACTCACAGATAATTAAAAGCTAAGGTTTTTCTGAGTAAACAAAAACTATGAGAAGAAAAACTCTTGATTTGAAAGCAAAAGTTAAAATGTATTGAGTGAAATTAACCGGTTAACAGAAAAAAGGAAAGTTACTTCAGAAGATATTCAGAAATTCTAAATGTAAAGTCAGGGAGGTAAAATAGATGCAGTGTGCAGGCTGCCAAAAGTACAGCTGCGCCTGGAGTCCTTCCTAGAAGTTGCAGTCCTGAGGCTCCCTCTGCACCCCGTATCCAAATCCCTTTTTCTTTCTTTGCTTTCAGCTGGTCCCAGGGTCATCAAGCAATGCTAAATATAGGCCAGCCTTTTTTCTCTTTCTCTTTGCTGCAGAAACAATCACATTTTCATCCAGATGAAAGCAAAGCAAATGACTACTTTTCCTGGAAAGCGTATGTTTATAATTCCTAATTTTGCAAGAACCAGGCAGTGTAAATTCAGTTTATTAAAACAAGAATTTAGCACATTTGCCTAAGTGGTGATGTTTATTCCTACTGAACTTGAAATTATCTTGGATAGTTAAAAGAGATCTTCAATCATGTATAGACAAGGAACAACAGAACACAATGCATCACTTTTTTAATATATTTCCCAAGAGCAAGAAAATGATAGATTAAACATTTAATGTCCTTGCAGTCTTCATTTTATTTCCATAAAGTTCTAGAGTAAGTAAAATTTTTATTTTGACATTAAAATAAAAACCCTCCACTGTATGAGATATATAGATTTACAATTGGCATGATGTTTTTCCATTGGATTCAAGTGGACAGTAGGAATTCACAAGAATAGATTTCTCCAATTTTTCATGGTTTAACATCTGAAAATAGCCAGAGAAAAATAAGTGTTTGTAGGTGAAGTGCTACTGAGTTTGCCAAAGACACTTACACACAGCATCTCATTTTGAGCTTCATACAACCCTGTGATATGAGTTAAATTACTCTTTTTTCTGACCCTCCCACAATGATAGGGTTAGAAAAGTCACTTAACAGGAGAAAAACAAGGTCTAGAGAAGTTAAGCAGTTTGACCAAGGCTTCATAACAACCAATTAGCGGAGGAACGGGAACTAGAATCCAGACTGTCCAACTCTCAGATCCGTCCTTTATGATCACACTTCCGGTCTGAATCCAATTTTCCAGTGGGGTCTGGTGGCCAGTGGCAACATGGCTTCTTGTGTAAGTAAAGAGATTTCTTAACGAAGGATGTTCGTGGTGGTGCTGAGAGTTCCCAAGGCCTTGTGAAGAATTCTGAGTGCACCTCCATGCCGTCCCTCACCCAGCCTCAAACAGCCCCTGCACGGAGTACACAGAACCTGCCTCTACAGTTGACCTCCGCTGCCAATCCCAAATAATCAGTGAGACTGCAGGGAATGCCATGGAGAGACGGCATCTTTGGCTGATTTTTCTAGAATCAGTGAGCAAAAAAGCCATGAATACTGGCACGTGGACAAAGGCAGGGAATAGGAGTATGACTTGAGCGTCCATTATGTGGCTTTGCTTTCTATGCCATACTTCTGTTCTGAAGATGAGCATCTTCTTACAAGCTTAACTTCCTGTCCTAAGTACTTAATCCACCCATAACTGTGACTTCAAATGGCTGGGATTCCCTTCATAGCACAAGTCCTTTTTATTTTCTTTTTGGAGAGGAGAGGTAGCACACTCAGTAAAACCTTAACTCTATTGCCTTTATCAGATTCTTTCTCAGACCTGCAAGGGTTTCAAACTGGGACTGTTCCCAATGATGGAAGCCTCCCACAGAGTGTTTCATTGAGCCAGTTCTGAGGTTGGCAGTGCCTTCACCTTGACTGCTCTAGACAGAGCATTTGGTCCTCTGTGCCCTACAGGTGCCCTGCTCCCTACGACCACACCCACTGCCTAGCTGCCTATCTGTGCAGGCGTCTGAGGTGGTCCCCTGGCTTTCGGTCTCATAGGCGCAGGACATGGTATGGATGTTTTCTTATGAGAATTCAGACACAGAGAGGCATGAGGCTCAGCTGCAGAGAGAATGGGGCATCTTCTGTCTGGAGTAACCAAGCAATCAGGCAATATTGCAAAGAGGAGGCGGTAAAGTGAGAGGGGTTACTGAGATAAAGTAAAAATACACCTGACAGTTTTGCTTATAATTGAACCACCACAGTGAGCTCTTTGAGTTCCTACCATGCCAATTCGCAGACAGGCTGAACCTTCAGCATCAAACAACATCAGAAAAAAGAGGTCTCCTCCCCCTTCCCACAGCCTTGCACAGAGGTGGGCAGGATTGGCAGCAACACAGAGCAGTAGGGTAGATATCTCCCCTAATCCCAATTGCAGGGAGTGCGTGACCTGGTGAACAGCTTCCTGCTTTGCAGAAATGCTCTCTCATTTGCTTGTTCTCTATCCTCACTGCCTCATGACAAACTATCCCTTTATAGAGTCCCTGTTCCTATGCCACTCTGTGACTCGTGGAGAGTCTCTTATTCTTTTGATCTCTTTTTGATCAGCTAACACCTTTGCATGCTCAGATTTGTTGCTTGTACATACTCTTTAAACTGATAGAAAGGCAAAGGTAAAGCAGTGCATTCTTTGATTTTTATTTCCTGCAAATTGAAAATGAATTCTAAGTGTGTTTTCAGGAGTGACTTGCTTCCTAGATTTCATCTTCATGAGGCTCAGAAAGCAACTGAACAAAGAGTGTGGACCCCAGGAACTACAAATGCGGCCATCTATTAAGTGTGTGCAACTCTCTGATCGCTTTGATGGTATGCATCAAATAGAGTCTCTTTTTCTACGCACTTCTTTTCTTCACTTCCAAATCTGAAATTAAGAGGGGCGAGATTGTTAGTATTTTATTATTAACTTAGGTTTATTTATTTCTATCTGCATTGTTCTAGAAAAGATATAAAGCAGCATAATATATACATTTCTGATCTAGGTTCAGGAGCAGTTCTATTTTATGTTTTTTTAATCAAATCCACTTGTTAATGACTGACATGTTAATGATCCAATTAATCCAGTGGGTTTGATTCATTTACATTATCATTTACATTCCATCAAGATGTGTTTTCAAGGAAACACCTGAGGTCCTACTCAAAATGCCCGTCTCTCAGCATGGGGGTCTTTCCCTTTCCTGTAGGCAAAAGAAAGCTGAGCGTGGAGGTCTGACTCACCCCTAAGTGTGGAGAGGTTAAGTAGTCTCACCAAAGTTTCACAAACCCTGGAGGAGCCCACTTCTCCTAGGTCTGTGTTTTTTCCTGTAAGGTGCATTTCTCTATTAGGTACATATGTCTACACAATTTCTAAAGAAATCTAGGAGTGGAAAATAGCCACCTACCCTGCAGCAGGCTGAGAAAACACCCAGAAAGCGTCAGGCCCTGGGCCCAGGGCCAGCGTTGCACCCGGTGAAGAGAGCTGCGCCCACGAGTGTCCCGCTGAAGCTCGCCGTCAGGATGTGACCGGGCAGACCTGGTAGGGACATGCAGAGTCATGTTCGTGTGGGAGAGAGCAGTGAGGCCACACCAGTGGTGCATGGGATGATTTTAGTAGGACACAGGCAGAACATCAAAAAATTTTGAAGGTATGGTGAAAAAAAAATTGTTCTCCACTGTCGTTTTCATTTTCAATTCTCTTTCAGTTCTCCAATGACATTAAGGAGGAAGTCTCGTCTCAGGCGTTAGTAAGACGGTTAACCGCCCTCTCAGTCCTGCTAAGTTCACGGTCGACGAAGAGCTGGAATGAGGATAAAAAGCCTGGGTGAGAAACAGCAGCTAGCTACAGCCCAGTATTTCATTTTTGCTGTAGCTGGACTCACGTTTACTCTTTCTACCTAGTGATGCTAGTCGTCCACTTGAGGCAGCAATACAAAGACATCTTTTGAAATAAATATATCCAAGTATTTTCAAAAACCAATTTCAAGAAAAATGTTAATGAATGATATAGGTGACACATGAATGAGGACATTTGGGGCAAGGGGAGGAAGAGATAAAGGGCCTCCAGTGAAAGGCGAGCTGATGACCTGAGACAAAATTCCCCCTCAACCCCAGAAGAGCTGAGTCTGAGGCCGGTGCTCCTGCCGAGAAGCCACAGGAAGTGATGAGCGTCTGCCTATCGATTACCCCACCTATAAGCTGAATATAATAAATATATGAGCTTCAGAGATTTGTGGTTTAGGATCAAATGAGATATGTAAGAGAAAGCCTTGTTACACCTTGTGAAGTGTTATACCAATGGAGGTGATCATCACCCTACATGAGTGGCGGGGAAGGGGTAAGAAAGAATAAAAGGGAGTTCCGTTGAAGGAAACCAGTTAATTAGCTAGAAAGAAACTTCTGCCGTCACTGTGGGTAAATGGGCCTAGTTCCTGGAAAAGCAGGAAGCGGCCCAAACTGTACTTCGTTTTGTGGAAGGGTAGGTATCAGAGGAATACAAATATCAAAATCAAACAAAGAGTAAAACCTGCTTCAATGGGAGGGCCCACCAGGAGGGAAGAGAAAGCTCTGGGGCCCCTGAGTCTGGGCGTGACCCTACTGAGGGTGAAGTCACCACAGAATGCCTTACCTTGCGCCTACCCCCACCCGTTACACATGGCTGCACCCCGACAGGTCCCCACACGTGCAGCTATGCAGCGTGGGCCCATTGCAGATCCAGCTGCTGAAGGGGCTGCTCCAAGTGTCCTAGATGGGAAGGGACGGAAAGTGGCCCAGTGAAGCCCCTGCGGCAACACCGTTGTTGGTCTCCCTTGGCGCCTAATATGCACAGCCAGGAACAATGCTGACAGACTGGGTGCCAAGGACGCATTTGTTAAGAGAGTGAAAAGAAGAAGAAAGGGAGAGGGGGTGGGGGAGAAGAGGGAGGGAAAGGTAGGGAGCAAAAGCTCCATTTTCCAGGCCACGACTCAGGCTGCAGAGGTTGAGGGGCATTTTATCCCATGCCCCTGCCCCGCTCCCCAGAGGTGACAGCGAACACAGCACAGTGTTCCTGAGCACGGATCTTAGAGTCTGAAGGAACTGAATTTCAATTTTGTCTTGAGCACTTAGTAGTACGTGACCCTGGGCACGTGACTAATCTCTCCAACTGCCTGTCTTCTCTCTGCAGCATGGCCATGATCATCCCAGCTCCAGGGTTACTGCCAGTATTAAAAAAGTTAAAATATGTCCACATGGCAGATGAGCCAGAATTGTATCTTTAAGTATCACTGTTGTTATTGCATATCTTCTACAAAAATGCAGAGAAATTATTTTGATTCTGTTAAAAGGGTGACATGATATGGATTTTCACTCCATAAACAGATTCTTATACTTTGCTTCCTAATTAGACTGTTATCTGTCATGTCTGTAATTCCTGTGTAATTAAATTGAAATTAAATGTCAATTTACTTTGAATTACAGAGCAATTCTATGTATGCATGCCATGCAATCTGCATTTTGTTAGAAGATGACAACCAAAAATACCCTGGCAGTCCCTCTGTGATTATACGGTGATCTGATTAAGATCAGTGTGACAAACCACCTGCCAAAGCCTGGCAGAGGGGTCGGCAGAGGTTAGGTGCGGGGGGAGGGAGCACACGAGCTACCCGATGACCCCACGGCTCCCTAGGAACCCAGAGCATCCTGAGCCAAGGGTACGCACTTTTGCAGGCAGTGCGGGTGATCCTCTAAAAGAAAAAAAAACACCTTAGCTACAGAGCATGCTAACTGGTGCTGCTTCCCCTTCCTCTCTAACTCAGCTCTTTTAATTAGGTTGTTGTCCCAGGTCTTGAGTCCCCGTGCCTCAAAGACAATGATAAATGTGCAGAGAATACTCAAGCCTCATCCAGGAATTTTATCTTTCTCTAACGCACAAAAGGGCTTCCATCCTACCATTTAAAAAAAAATAGAAATACTTTACATTCTATTCTTTTATAAGCAACAAGCATGTTAATATCTCATTCTTGAGTCCAACTGCAGTGGGAAAAGATGAGGTAAGTGGGATGGGCCTTAAGAGTCTGAAGGAACTGAATTTTGATTTCACCTTGAGCACTTACTAGTGGGTGATGTTGGGCATGTCACTAACTTCTCCACCTGTCGGTCTTCCCTCTGCAGCATGGGCGTGAGCGTGCCAGCTTCAGAGGGTTATCGCTAGTACTAAATGAGAGACCTGAGGGAGGGCCGGTGCATGGAAGAACCAAGCCCTGCGTTCTGCAGTAGCACTGTCAGGGCCCTGCGTCCTGGATGCTAAGGCGCTCAGGGCAAATGCGGCCACACAAAAATGTAAATGCTTTCTCCTCAGTCTCCTCCCCACAAAGCCACTCTGTGCCCAAGGAGGGTCATTTCCCCTCAGCTGCCCTTTCCTCGGCTGAGCCCCTTGGCGCCCTCCTGCCCCAGGGGTGGCTTACTTCTGACAGTTAACCAAACTGGCACCCCTAGCGCTCCTTGGGAGGAGGACTGGTTATTTTCCAGTAAATCAGCATAATCCCCCTTTTTCTGCTCACTGAGCCCCAGACACTCCCCTGGCTGAGTCTTCAGAGGTGGGGTGAGAGTTCTCCAAGCTCACAGGCCAGCAGTACGCCCAAGACCAGGCCGGAAAACGCACCTAGGGTCGCACACTAACTGCCGCGTGGGGCCCTGCAAAGAGCAGGAAACCCAGAGTCCTCAGCCCCACAGCAGGCTTTGTCTTACCTGCTCTGACCCCAGGCACGTCGTTTAACCCCCATGAGTCTCAGTTCTCCCAAATATAAGTGGAAATTAATATCAATTGTCCTGCCGATTGTGCAGGGTTGTTGGAAGAACAAACTAGCTGATGTTGATGACAACGTCTAGAAAGTGTGGAGACCTGCCCAGGTGTGTCGCTATTACCATCTTCATGGGAGGTATTTTAGTCAGAGTTCTCTCTTGTGCAGATGACTGAAAACCCAGCCCAACCTAAGGAGACTGGGGTGGGGGAGGGGAAGGAACTGGGTTTTGGGGACTCCTGTAGCTAAAATGTCCAGTGTATGTGCTGGCCTGGCCAGGTTCAGGGAGCACACTGCCTCCATAGACTCAGTTCCTCTGCTCCTCTGGGCTCTGCTGTTGGCTGTGTGCCCTCCACTCTCTGCAGTGTTGCCACGCTGAGCTGCGCGGCAACACTGCTCCAGCGCACATCCTCCCCAGTTCAACGTTGGTGGGAAAGCGCATGTCCCAGAAGCTCCCGCTCTGATCCCAGGACTCATTCTGCTTTGACCAATTGGATCACGTGTGCACCGACAAACCAGTCGCTGTGGCCAAGGAGGTTTGGGGAGCTCAGTGGTGCTGATCCCACCTTCTGGTCTTGGATCCAGGGGTGCCACCATCCTCACCATCTGACCTTCTCAGACCAAGCCAGGAGGCGATGGTACCCAGGGGACTGAGAAGGAAGAATGGAAGCCAGTCAGGATGACCTCGGGCATCCACTAAGAAGTCAAGGAGTTTGTGGTTAGACCGAAGCTTACATCTAGAAGCAAGCAGAGGAGGGAAGCTGAAGAATGCCTCCAGTTAAGCATGAGACAGACACAAGTGGACAGAATCCTGACTAACAATAGCAAATAACACGAGGACATGGTGAAGAGCAAATGTGTCCCCACTTCACGCAGCTTTGGAATTCCAGAATTGAGAGGTCTCTCACAGAAAAGGCAGCAAGAGCAACCACTGACTGATAGAAACTTCAGCCAAATGATAAAACGACTTCAGTGTGTAGCTAAGGGTTCCTTGAACTTTGCTTTGACACTCAGAGGCAGGACCCCGTCTCTGGGAGCGTTTCTCCCCACTGTGAATGCGGCCGTAAACATCATCAGTGCTTTTCAGGCCCTCCTCTATTCGCCGCCTGATCCTGAATAACACGCCTCACTTTCCTCCATCATGCTCCCTCGCTTCTCTTTAAATGGAAAGCTAATGCACATCCTCAACCGGCTGCTGCGGAGGTGGCCCTGAGCCAGTGGTGTGCTATGCTTGCCTGTTGGCCAAGGACATCGCCATGGGAAATGAATTCTGATAAATCTGCCTGAAAAATTTTTAAGGTCACTGTGCTTGTTGCATGTGTCTCTTGTGTTCTAAATATTTCAGAATTTTGCATAATGGGCAACATGAAAAAGTCAACATTTCCCCCTTTTCATCTGCCAAGTTCCATGGATGATTTTAAAAATGCAACATTTTCTGTAAAAAAGAAATTGCTATAGCTGAATATCTTTTAAAAGTAAGCCTACGATTGCCCCAAATGTGAAGTCATCTATCCTGTGAGTTCGCCTTCTCTGTTCAGTCACTTTGGAATGAAAGAGACTCCAAATGGGCCTCCAGGACCTCGGCTGTGGACGTGGTGAGCTTGGCTCTGCCTGTAATGCTAATTTTAGCTCAGCGTGGCTCTCTTCATCCAGAAGGTCAACTCAGCTGCTTACAAACCAATAAAGCTACATGTTTGTCCTTGTCTTTGCATTTTCCTTTTTGTTTGACTAATTATTATCTGGACATCAGAATTTAAAATGCATCAGGTATATAAAGAGATTCATTGCAAAGCAAGTGCCCCAGGCCTCCGGCCCAGAGTCCCTCGCTGTTCAATACCTCGTATGTCTTTTCAAGTGGGCAGATGTCCCGCGCCTATACAATGAGCACACACATGCACACACACACACACACACTTCCCCATAAAGAGCAATAGTATATATTTTTCTGCAACTTGCTTTTGCTTTTTTTTCTGTATTGAACACCATGTCTTAGCCAGCATTCCATACCACCACTCATGGGATTCTTTTTTCGAGCTACCATTGAGGGACTGCATTTTGCTATTAAAAACTATGCTGTCAGATTAATTTCTAGTGGTGGAATTGCTTCATAAATCCATGTGTGCTTTTTATTGTATTTGAAAAGTATATTAATTCTGAAGATTCAGCATATTCACATACAACAATAAAACACATAAAAGTGTATTAAGGAAAAAGTAGGCTTCCTGAACACCAGTGTTCAAAAGCCATTCAGGTCCCATTACCAGGGCAAGTGCTGCGACCAGCTTCTTTTACATACGCCGAGAAATGCAATGCTCCACGCCTGCCTTTTTCTCACTCAACCACATATCGTGGCTATATGGCTATATATCAGCATGTAAAGAGGCTTTCATTCTCTCCTACAGTTGAGTAGTATAATATGGAGGGATGGGCCATAACTTCATTTAGCCAGTCCCCTTTTGATGGATATGTAGGTTATTTTCAGTTTTTTGCTCGTTCAAACAATGGTGCAATAAATAATCTTCTATACACATCATTTGGCAAAAGGACAAATATTTCCAAAGGAAGACACGTGTACAGAAATAAAGCTATTGGGTCAAAGGATAGCTGTATTTTCAAGTATGATAGCTACTGCCAGATTGCCCTCTATGGAGGCTGTAGCAATTCAGTTGCCCAACACAGATGGACAGGGTGACTGTTTCCGCACACTCTCACCTGTCCAGACAACACGTAATGTATGCAGAAACTTTTTGATCTTTGACAAACTGAGAGAGTAAGTGGTATTTCATCATGTTGTTAATCTGAGGACCTCTTCTTATGAATGTGCATCTTTTAATATGTTTAGAAATCACTTATACTTCCTTGTCTATAGTCTGAGTATTCATGGTTTTGTCTATTTTTTCTGTCAGTTTAGCGTTCTCACTCTTACTGATTTGTAGAAGAATTTTATATACTAATGAAAGCTCTTTTGTGAATTATAAAGTCAATTTGCTATTTTCGATTTTTTGTCATGCAGAAAAATTAATTTTTGTATAGTTTAATTATCAGTCTCTTAAGGAGTTTATGTCATACTTAGAAATGTCTTCTGTAGATTATTGTTTTAATACTGTCATATCTTTTTCAGGTACTGTCTTAAATTTTTATAGATTTAGTATTTTAAATTTTAATAGGTATTTATAAATTGTCCTACAAAGACATTATACCAATGTAAACTCCAGACACACTATATGTTACTCTTCTTAATGTCTGTGGCTTATCTCATGATTTGTCCATCGCTCCATAAATTGTAACATCCTTACAAGCAAAGCTTGTGTCTTCTATTTTAAGTCATGGTACCAGCCACAAGTACTCCACACATGAAGAACAATCAATGGGGTTTTCTTTTTTATTGGGAATTATTTCAGACCCAGAAAGGATGTCCGTGTCACCTCTCCGCTTGCCACCTCCACCACCACAAGTGACCCTGGGAAGGTCAGCTACTGGGCACCTGAGGCCACCGTTTCGAAGCACAAGTTAGGAATCATCATCTAATTATTTTGGATTTGTTCATTCATTTACACATATTTATTTTCAAAGCATAACAGTAAAACAACCTTTTAGTTGCATATTACAAAACTCCTTTACTGAAGTGAGAGGAACGCATAAAATTGGGGTTACTGCAGAAAGCCCAGAATGCTATAAATAGGAAATACAGGGAGCTGCCTTGATTCCTGAAGGTTGGATTGCTGGGGAGAGAAGAGAAAGCCAGGAGAGAGACCACTGCCTGCTGAAAGCGTGCTTACCACTTAAATAGGATGTCTATTTTTACATAATAAGACACTTGGAATATAGTGCATGGAATATTATTAGGTATTATTAACTATGAACCTACTGGCACAGAGAGGCTCTCAGACAACAAATCTCTCTCCTGTGGTCTGTTCTCCAGAGGTTTATATGTAAGTTTAATTTATTCCTCTCAAATAAAAAATAATTAAAATATAATTAAATATGGTACTTTAGCATAATGCAAAAGCTTTCTGATGAATTCAACTCTCTTTCCCATCACACTGGAAAGCAGATGGACAAGATTGCATAAATTGGTAGAGAAAGAAGCTGAGGGAAACCATATTTAACATTTTCTGAAATTACTAGGTTTCCCCCAAAGAACAGGTCCCAGCTTAGTCTTCCCTCCCTAACGCTCAGTGGTAAAACTCTCCAAGGTGGGAGGTTTCCCAATTAAGGGACTCAGGGCCTGACAAGAGGTCGTGACATTTGCCGACCTTTGGCTGCTCAGCATATTTCCTCTTCCTCTGACAACAGCCCTTCCACATTCCTGGAGGGAATCACCTGTCTCCCGTTTCTTTGAGTTTGGGGGATATGCTCAACCCCATCCCTAGAAAGCTGGCATGTCATTGAGGCCTAGTAAAGCACTGACTTCCATTCCTTTGCTGTGGTGGTTAGGTCAGGAAGGGATACGGGGTCCGGGTCACGCTCAGTGAGACGGAGCCCTGAGAGTTTTACTGGAACCACTGGGAAAGAGAAGTGCTCTCTCTGCTAGGAAGCTAAGCTGGGAGAAATGGAGTCAAGAACCTGCTTGAGAATGAGACCAACTGAGAGGAGAGTCAGGTCACGTGACGTATGGGAGTTCTTGAGTCCTAAGGGCATGATATGAACCCCTAAGTCTTGCTGGGCCAGAGACAGTTCAACAGATGCATTCCCGGACTGCCACGAGAACCACAAAAAATATCACCCCTCACCCCCGTTTTAAATTTAACTTGAATTGGGTTTCTGTCAATGACAACCAATGGAGTCCTAAATAACACAGGAGAAGAACTGGGAAACTCTGCTCATGAGTGAATCTACAACAGACTTCATAAATATGTTCCCACATCAGTCAGTCAAGACAACATATTAAGCCCAAGAATACCTGTGATGTTTCATGAAATCTAACTTAACAATAATGAGTAAACCATTAATTTTCATCTGCAATCTCCCACTAGAAACTTTTGGGGGATTTTCCTCCCTGTAAATTTCAGTAAGATACTTGTACATTCACTTTACTTTGATACAGATATACACACATAACAGGGCATTTCCTGGGACTCAGACTGAAATCCATACAGTCAAGCCAGCGGTACGTAGACATACACAAAAATCCACATACAACAGAATTTCATGTCAAACAGCCTCCTCTTCACACAAGTTATAATAAAGGGCTTTATGTCCCCCTGTAGCATAAATTATTTAAAAAGATAATTTAAGAAAAAATGTAGTGAAAATGACAAGTATTTGGAATAAATTACTGGGAAATGTTCCAAACTCAACTTCTCTGAAACATTGTAAAAATAGAATGGGAATCCTTATGTGTCAAAACCAGCTCTGTTTTAAGGCAAGAAAATGTTCTAGACAAATGGCTCTCACACATGTTTGCACGTAAGAATCACCAGGCGAGGTGATACACACACACACAGTTTTCTGCCAGGACAGCCAAGCTGAGAGAAATGGAGTCAGGTCCTACCCTACACTTCCTGACTTAAAACCTACCTTCTAGCCCCGGAATGTAAACTAATGCTAAAGCTCAGGTGTATGGAGACATATGGATATGTGGATATGGATATGGATACGGGTAAGATATGGATATAGATAACCTACATATATTCTTTCCTTGTACCATTACCTCATTAAGTCCTCATAATAACCCTCTGGAGTAGGAAGTACTAAGCAATGAAGTAGATATAACTGCTGTGCCTCTTATCACAGACTAGAAATATAAAGAGTTCGAACACTTCTCTCAAGGTCACACAAAAGGACCAATCCAGGGCTCCGAACCCAAGACTCTTGACCTCTCCAAATACAACTTTGACAGCTACTGTCATGATTGATGCATGAAATCAATAACTAAACTTTACTAATAACACATTAGAGAATTACATAGACTAACACTGTTCACAAAGGGAAAATAAGCAAAGAAAATAGCATTTCTAAAAATAAAAATGTGTGTCATAGGGAGCTGGAAACAGTTTTTAACCCCTCAGAAGCAAATTTTAGAAGAGAAAGAAAAAACTGCTGTCCATTTATTTTAAAGGTTTACATACAAGAGACTCTATCGTCTGCATTATTACAAAGTCCTAAATCTCATCTCTCCCCTTAACAGCTAACATGAGTCTTAACAGATACCCTAAACACTGATACATGGGCCCAGAGAGGGGCATCCCACTGCTGAGTCATCGGCGGCCACAGAAATGAGGGTGCAGAAAGCACAGGAATGCCACTGTGTAAATTACATAAGCCCTTTGTTTTTCCTCCTGTTCCCACGAACTCGGAGATTTGACTAAACATCAAAAAGATATCCTTTTTGGACGCAGGTAGGAACACAAAGACCTTGAAAACCATCTAGAAGTGGTAACAAGCAGTATCATACGAAGAAGAGGTCATGGTGAGGAAATGAAATTGCAAGTATTTATACAGGGCAGTTTAAGAAAGTTTCCCTTACAGTGGCAACAAAAAAAAAATTATAGTCTCAGGTTCCTTCCCAGTTCTGATTCACTTTATCTTCCCTAGGACCTGCTCACTGAGAAGTTATATTTTTTATGTTAATAAAATCAGAAAACCTCATGATGTCATACGGGTTATTCATAGCACAATGCTACGCCGTGTCGTGCACTTTGTGCAAGCAGATCCGCCATCGCTGGCCATCGGAACCTCTAATGGCCTTGGTAGCTGCCTGAGCATCTTTAATGGCGTGCATCTGATACATCACTGGTTGCCAATGTCCATACGCTTTTGTAAAATGCCCTGTTGATGGGCACTGAAAGGCTAATGGAAAAATCACTCCTCGATAATAAAACATCGATGCTTGACTTTCTGGCTTAGTAAAGTTTTTTCATATTAGGGAAGGCAAATGGGGACCTGCCATGTTGTCTCTCAAAGAGATATACAGACTTGCAATTGTCCTTCAATAATTTTTTTATAATGGTAACTTAAATTAGGGTACCTTCATAGATATTTAGCTTGTTCTTGCTTTCGGCAGGTCTCTCATGTTTTTATATTACATTCCTCCTAATTTATGGCATGCCTTCCTCACTTCCTTCAGCTGATTTACTGGTCCCCTGCTATGTGTCCTTATTGTCCACAGAGTAAGTGCAGGAAGAAGACCCATTGCCGGCCTTGAACCCTCACACTCTAGTGAGGAGCGAGAAGTGCCATACAAACAGTTAGAAAGCAGTATCATCTGAATTATCAAATAGTGTAACAGAAGTTGTAATTGAAAGAGTAATCGAGAAGTTGTAATTGAATAGTGTAATTGAAAGAGTACAGTGTGACCAACTGCTTAGGAGGCTGCAGGAATTCTTCCCAGAAGAGGTGATATTTGATCTGAATATTGAAATAAAGAATCAAGATGAGGGGAATGGACAGTCCAACATACTGTGCTGTGTGTAAAAACATGACACACTAAAGAACACGGTCATATTGGGGTTTAGAAAATACTTTAGCTAAACACGATATGCATAGGGCATGTCGGGAATAGACACTATAAATAGAGGCCGTGGCAGATTTGATGGGCCCTATTTGGCATGCTGAGGAATTTGAATGTTACCTTGTAGGCAAGAGGGAGTTCTTTATTAAAGGGTTTGAGGCAAGTCAGGGATAATGAGCTCCAACAGAGGTTACGTTGTCAGTGATGTCTCATTTCACTGAGGCAGAAACAACAACAAAAACGCCGGTTACCCTGTGGCATAAGAAGCGTCACTGAGGTAGGTATGAAGAAGCACTTACTGGCAAGAACATTGGCTAAATATTGGGATGAGCTGCTGAAGGAGGTTGGGAAATCACTTCAGGAGGTCTTTAAGATTAGACTAAATGATCATTTGTCTCAGATGCTTCAGATGTGATGACCCGTTAGGGCAAGGGGATTGACTCCGAGGCACTTCCAGATTGTACAGTTCCATTGTTCACAGAATACTGTACTGGATGCAGCCCTGCATTGGAGAGCAATTTGGACCTGATCCTGTGGCTGCAGACTGATTACAATATTACAGAAAAAATGCATAGAATGAACACTAAATGTATGAAGTAGTGGATCTACCGAAGCAGAGCAACCTGGCTCATGAGAGGTGAGTTTTCCCCCTGCTTCCCCATGGGCTCATGATCTATCCTTGCTGCGTTGTTTTTCTGAAAGCTCTCCGAACACTAGAGCAGGTATCATCAGGCATGAGAAGACACAATAATAATGAGCTCTAACAGAAGTAAAAGAACTCATCCTAGATGAACTCAGTGTATGTGGAGCAAATGCCTGGTGTCATTGCTCAGGAAATTAGTTAAAACTAGCTATTGTTGAAGGTGTCCTCTGAGACTCTTAATAATCCCCAGAAATCTCATAGTTTTAGAGTTTAGAAAATAAGTTCATGTTCGTTACCTTCGCAGTTCATCCCAAGAAAGACTGAGGTGAACAAGGCTTTTACAAATGAGGACACTGAGGCTGAGAAAATTGCAATAACCTGCCTGGACTGTATAGTTAGTTACTTAGTGGCATAATCTGCATTTAACCACCCTCAGAAACTCTCTGTCGGAAATATTTTTTCTGAATCTTAGCTCCTGTAAATCTTTCCAAAGTAAGAGAACAACAGTTGGAAGGGTGGGAGAAAGGCAGAAAGTGAAAGCACAATCTAAATAAAATACAGCTAAATAAATGATATCTAAAAACTGGAACTTGGTTTCACTTAAGGGTTATGCACAGTACCAAGCAGATAAGCAACTTGCAAATACGTACTCTTGGTAAACAACAGCCTTTGAATGAAAAAAAAAAAATCTCTGAAAACACTGATAACAGATAAAGGTGAGACTAATAATACTAATATAATAATGATAATAATTATTTTTATTTAACCATAAAGTGACATCATGAAATTCCATGTAACTTATTTTGCTACCAAAATAAAATAACACTGGGTTGATAGTTTCATTAAACTGTGTATAGCAATTAAAGTTTATTGAAACTAAAATACCATTGCTTATAAGATGCACTATTACCTTATGTCTTACTGAGACAGAAAAGACACTGCCAATTAAACTGCAATATGCCATTGATTTTAAGATATATAAAGATTCCAGGGTGGCTAAATGGAGAAAAAAGTTCTGCATTTAAAAATATATGAAATATGGTGGTTAAATATATCACACTGGGGGGTTCATAATAACTGGAAGAGCAGAGGGAACATATCACCCTCAAGTATCACAGCGACCTGTTCCAAATGCACTGCAGATGAATACAGGACCACCTGCGCAGTAATGAAGACGTCACAGTCCAGGGACTTAATTTTATGTTAGAAAATGATCTTTAGAGGTAGAAGGCATAGGGTTTTGTTCTGAAAAATTATATAAGGGGATCAAGGCAGAGAAGAAGCAGATGACTGAAGCATCCAGGTGATCTTTGTACTAATCAAGCTTGTTAGCAGAGAAAGTTCAATATGATAAATCCTAGAAGTAGTATTTTTCTATCAAAAAGTAGAAATATTTTTAAAAGTGATGAATACTATCAAATTGCCTTCCAAAATGTAATAATTAAAAGCAAAAATGTACATGAAAATTTTTATTTGCCCATAACTCCACCAGCTCTGGGAATTATCAGTGATTAAATGATTGTAAATAATAGATGAAACATGAAAAACTCATCTCATTTTAATTCAAATTTTAACATTATTAGCAAGGTTTAGAATATTCTCATTTGTTTGTTGCTCAACTACATTTACTTTTCCAAATCACTAGTTCATAGATTTTGTGTGGTTTCCTATCAGTTATTATCTTCATTAATTTGTAAAAACTCTTTACATATCATTGATATATACTATGTATACATACATATTTTATTATATATGGGGATAGATATATAGATATCACAGAGTTTATTCCTTGATCTATCATTTATTCTTTAATGTTATTTGCTGTTTTTTTCAACAAGGCAAAGTTTCACATTTTTATGTAGTAATATACATTAATCTTTTTCTTGATGATTTCAGAATTCTTTCTCATAAAGTTCTGAAGACAATGAAGCATTGCCTTTAGTAATTTTTTATGTTTAGGTCTTTCATTCGATGAAACTTATATTTGATACAAAGTAGATATTTAACTTTGTATTTCAAAGAGAAATCCAACTGTCCTAATATATTATAAAGTACATTCCTGCTCCATAGGTTTCAAATGCTTCATAGCATTTGAGGTTTCATAGGCTTCTTTTTTAAACCCTCTTTATAGTTTTTTTTTTTTTTTTTAAAGATTTTATTTATTTATTTTCAGAGAGAGGAGAAGGGAGAGAGAAAGAGGAATGTATGGTTGCCTCTCACATGGCCCTCATTGGGGACCTGGCCCACAACCCAGGCATGTGCCCCGACTGGGAATCGAACTGGGACCCTCTGGTTCCCAGCCCGCACTCAATCCACTGAGCTACACCAGCCGGGCCCTCTTTATAGTTTTATTGATTTATTTGTCCAATGTTTTAATACAATTTCTTAATATCTATTAAAGTAAGTTTCTCCACAATAAAATTACTTTCAAACTTTTTGAGTAATCTTGCACATATGAACTTTCAGGTAATCTTTAAGGAAAAAAAAAAAAACTTGGCAAGTCCCCCTCCACCGACTTCCCACCAAAACCACATTAGGTTTATAGTGGGAATTCCAGGAGATTGATACAAATCTGAGAAAGATGGTATCTTACTTTTACATTCATTCAGCCCTATATCTCTTTGGGGACAATGCCATTGCTGACTTCATGAAGACTAACATTTCTTGTTACATTTAGTCTGAGACTTTTCACAGTTCTTATTGCTACCATTAATGAACTTTAAAAAGTTGTAAACAATTGTTGATTAACTAAACTATCTCTATACATTCATCTTGCTTCCAAACACATTTGTTAAATGCTATTATGATTAGTTATTAGTTAAATGTTATTTCATTTAGATATATTTGATTTTCTAAGCATATGGCCATGTTGTCTGCAAATAATAATAATCCTGCTTTCCATCACAGATGCCACTTATTTATCTTATTGCATTGACTAGAATCTTCAAAAAAAAAAGGAAATAATAATAATAGCATCTATATTTGGCCCCCAAATTAAATGAGAACACAGTATTTAATGTGATGGTTATTGTTTATGTTCAACACAGTTTTTTATATTTAGGAATTTCCCATCTCTTCCTATTTGTTTTTGAACTTCCACCAAGAATAGATGCCAAACTGATAGATTTGCTAATGTTGTACTATCCTTGAATAAAACCTATTTGATTACACTCTATTCGTTAAAATAATTTAAAGCATCCTTGCACTTCTAGAATAAATCTCGCTTGAGCACAAAACAGCTCTTTATACAATATTTTATGTACCATTTAAGATTTCCATACCTATAGAAGTAAGACCAATAAGTAAGACTACTACTTATAGAAGTCAGACAAATAAGTAAGACCAGTTTTAGTCTGGTCGCTGCCCTTGGTGTTGACCTGAGAGGTCTACCGTCACGTTTAAGTGTGTGACTCCCCAGTCATTCTTGGCCCCTCTTTATTGAGTTTCCCTTCTCGTATGCTCAGCAAAGCCTTAAGGGAACCCCACATCGGTTTTGGAACTTTTGTTTCTCTGCATGTCCTTCATTTCTGGAACTCTGCATTGCAACTTCCGCTTGTTCCTGCCTCTGCAAACTCCAATCTCCATCTCCACAACTCAGCAGGCTTTGTGGGGTTTCTTCTGCCTGTACCTATGTCTGAAAATTGCCTCCAAGCATTAAGCCAAGAAGATCTTAGGGCTTACCTCATCTGTTCCCCTCTCTCAGGGATCATGGTGTGTACTGCCTATAGTCCAATATCTAAAAATATTTCTTCCTTGTATTTTGTCCAGTTTTACTGCAGTATCTTAAACTCTGGTCATTGTTACTCCTCCAAGAATGAAAGCAGAATCCTAGTGCCTTTTTGATGATGGATATTTAAAACTCTTTTTATTTCCTCGGTACTTAATTCCTTGTTCAGTTTTTGTTTTTGTCCTCTTCTCTTGAAGCAATTTGCATAACTTTAATTTCCTTACAGAATGATCTAATTCATCTGGATTCTCAAACTTAAATAATTATTCTCTTCCAATGATAGTACAGCCAGATTTAGCAAATAACAACGTAGGACACACAGTTAAACGTAAATTTCAGATAAATAATGAATAATAATTTTGTATAAGTAATGGGATATACTTCTAGTATAAGTGTTAGAGTGGAGTGAGCAGCCAGAGGGGAAATGAAGGCAGGGTCCTCACCATCACAATCTAACAAAGAACTTAATACAGGGGGCTGGAAGCGAAAGCTCACCCGCTGACCCAGTAACCCTGAGCCTGGTCTGATAAGGCTGCCAGGCATCCTGAACAAGTGAAACTATGAGAGTGCAGGAGGGGGAAGCTCTTGAAAGTCTGTGTGTGTCATCTCCACTTGCTGGGAAAGGGAAAACCTTGAGACTGTGTGTTCATCCCAAGGCCTGGAAGGGAGAAGGGGAAGGGGTCCACAGTGTCCCCAGAAAAAGCCCATGAAACAACTTTGTTAACTGTCTGACTAAGAGTCTGGAGGAGATAAGCATTTGGGCTAACAGACCCACCCATACCTATGTTTGGGTAGTCACGTCTCCCTGGGGAAAGCTAGCACCACCTTTACCCGTTAATATGTAACTCCTTCACTCCCACCCTGCCAACTATATAAGCCCTGGAACAGAGGACTCTCTTGGCTTCTCCTCTTCACCTCGTGGCTCTTTTGTCACATGAGGGACCCCTGGCCAGCTGGCCTCTGGCTGGGAGGGGCCCTGGCCACCTCTCTGCTGGCCACCTGGCTTCTAGCCACCAGGCCTCTGGCCATCTGGGTGCTGGCCACCCAGCCTCTGGCCACCCTTGCTCTAGCTACCCTTGCTTTTGCTTTCCTGTTAGAACATAGTATTAATAAACTTTGCTTGCATGGTAGCAGGCTCACTGGACTAGAATTCTTTACTGCATTGGCAAGAACTGAGTTTCTGAGAGTTTCTACCGTAATGTAAGTATGTCCCATATACCAGCAGAGTGTTTGCTGTTGATCTGAAATTCAAATTCAACTGAGTGTAAAGTATTTTATCTGGCAAGCCTATCCATTAAGCATCCTTTTTTAAAAAAAAAAAATTATTTATTTATTTTTAGAGAGAAGGGAAGGGAGGGAGAGAAAGGGAGAGAAACATCAATGTGCAGTTGCTTCCCATGTATCTCCCACTGGGAACCTGGCCTGCAACCCGGGCATGTGCCCTGAGTGGGAATCAAACCAGCAACCCCTTGGTTCGCAGGCCCGCGCTCAATCCACTGAGCTACACCAGCCAGATCCCATTAAACATCCTTGTTAAAAAAAAAAAAAAAAGTTTTGTTTTTTATTGATTAAAGCCAGTGCTTTTGTATGTTTTGGGGATAAATTTTATAAAATATAGCAATCTCTGCCTTATCTTTATTAATTTCTTGCTCTCATGTTTTCATTTGTGATTTATTTGGTTGTTCTCTTTCTAGTTTCCTATGGTGTGAGTCATTCATATTAAAACCATAAAACAGTCTGAAGTCATGAATCTGGCTCCCAGAGCAGCTCTGTCGCATGAGGGAGACTTCCCAATGAAGACGCCTCATTTGCATTACTTTCTAAAGCATTTGTAATTTCTGTTACTTCCTCTTGATTCAAGAATCATTTAGAAAGGTTTTTTTCCAAATTCTGAGTGGATTTTTATTATTTTGTTTTACCATTGAAATATAATATTTTGGTTTTGTAGTCTCAATATGTCCCAGAACTTCTCTAGTTTGAGAAAAAAAATGTTAAAGCTTTTTGCAGGCCAAGTATATAAGTAAATTTTGTGCATACTTTAGATGCGTATTGGAAAAACGTTTATTTCCTCCTTACCAATTTTGAATAGTGAAATATAACAATGTCGGTTAATCACATTATTTAAATCCTTTAAGTTTGCACTTGTTTCGGTACAGTTTACCTTGAACAAGATTGTAACAAATAGAAACCTTCCTGAACTTTTGCTCAAGATATGCAAATACAACAAGCTTTTCTCTCCATGATTTATGAAGCATCTTTAAACCTGGCTGATTTTCCATGAAGAAGTGTCCTTTCACTGGGATTAATTAGAAAACATATCACTGACAGCCAGTTAACCCCTGTTCAGAAGGCAGTAAAAGCCCAAACCTTGAACAGGGTTATGTAGACCAAGTGCCTGATACAATTCACCAAAGCCAAACTCGCTCATTCTTCCACATAAAAAGTATGGTAGTCATTGTTTTCATCAGTGAATTGCTTAGAAGGATATAGGGAAGGCTGACAGAGATTTTTATAACATTTTAAGTTAGCCTCCAAAGTAAAAGCCTGTAATGGCCAATTCAAAATTTTGCCCTCTCCGAACCATCTGGGGGAAGAGACAACAACAACAAAAAAAACCCCGAGGTTGGATTTGAGAAACACTAACCAGTTGATCACAAAATGAAAGGAAGGGTTAGCGCCACATCTATGTATAATTATGAAAACTTCCAAATGGTGTTGTTTTTAGTTTTCGGGTGTATCAACCACAGATTTTTGCAAAATAAACTGGACTTTCAAAATGTGGAGTTGTTTTCACTTTTCTGAGCTTTCCAATGGATTGCACCTATCTTTCGGAATAGCTCCTGAAATGCCTGTGCTGGAGAACGATATTACAATTGTGGAAACACAAGGAGGCAGGACTTTGCTCTGAGAATTATAGGATAGTGGTTAGAGCAGAAGCTAAAAAATTAGACCTCCTAGGTTCAAATTCTAGTTCTGACACCTCTTAGATAAATTATGTAATCTCCCTCCCCAAGGTTCAGTTCTTCTACTTTAAAATAGAGATGATGATGCCATGCCTCTCTCCACAGACCTGACACTCCATAATATTTTATAAGCACCGTAACCTGACTTAGCAAAATCTGTAAATAAAACACTGTTTTCATGTGGTTTTATTCTAAGCACTTCAAAATGCTGGTCCCCAAGCTTTGCAAGAGCCCTACCATTGTTGGCTTTTACCAGGGAACCCAAATCAATTACAAAGAGGATCAATGGTGCCATGTTCCAATTATTGGGATAGTTGCCATCTAGAAAATGGATGAGAGGGTTTCACCCTTGCACCACCAACAAAGTCAACTCAACGACCTCACACGCATAGGACAAATGACTTTCCCCAGTAAAGCTGCTCACCAGAAATCTCCCTCCAGCTGACCCAACAAGGCGACATTTGGTAACTCACCCTACACCGAAAAAGCT
Organism: Micronycteris hirsuta; assembly: GCA_004026765.1. Taxonomy (NCBI): domain Eukaryota; kingdom Metazoa; phylum Chordata; class Mammalia; order Chiroptera; family Phyllostomidae; genus Micronycteris; species Micronycteris hirsuta. The sequence continues at coordinate 176,118 of PVJI01000665.1, forward strand.
CTGCAGTTGGATTGCAGATCCTGTGAAAGCCAAGACCCTGTCTTTTTTGCCATCTTGTACCTAGAAGCTAGAACAATGCCTAGCTTATACCCAATATTAAATGTACAGCACATTTTTATGGAGCTATAACTGATCAATAACATTGCATTACTTTCAGGTGCACTACCTAATAATTGAGTATTTGTATACGCTGTGAGACAACCACCACGCTAAGTCCAGTTAACTAGCATCCATCACAACGCATGTCTTTAAACACATGATTCAAAGGGATATTGAGAGTGAAACAAAGTACATTTTTAATTCTTCAAAGTTTATAAAGAAATGAAATTTTAATATCATCCTGCCAAAGTTACAGGGGGTCACAAATGGAAACATCAAGTCTGATTTTCAGAAACCGATAAGCTTAAAATGGAAGCGAACATGCCTAGGGAGGCAGTGCACGTGACCGAAAGCACGCAAGGCTGGGAGTCAGACGCTTGGGTTTCAGACCCAGTTTAGCTTCTGGGCAAGTTCCTCACTTTCCCTAAGCTTTTCAAACAGTTCCCTAGCTTGGAAAGCATGAACTGTCCCTGTGCTCATGTCACGGGAAAGTTCAAATGACACCAAGGATTTTTTTAAAAAGGCTTTGAAACCTAGAAAGCACCACCGAGTACAAATGAGTGTTTAAAAATGTAAAGTATAAAAACTATATTCATTACACGAAGCACATAAGGAATACGTTGAGTCATAAATGGAAAACTGCAAAAAGTATAAACATTTAGCAGAGCTATTTTCTTAAAAGAAAAATCCAGAAAGTGTGTCTGCATAGCTGACGCCCATTGTTTGATACTTGAAAAGAACATCTAATCATACATGCTGTATTCACTGCTGGGAAAAGCCATTTTGTTTTGTATACTTTCTCCTCTTCATTTTTGTCCAAAATTAAACTTATTGTCTTTATTTATAGAACAAGAAATAGCTCTGCTGCTTACATTGTTTCTTTCCTATCTTGTCAACAGAGCCCAGAAAGTGTATGAAATATGCGGGTGGATAACTTAAGAATCTCAGAAAACACAGCTCTTACTATTCTATGCACAAACAGAAAGGATTGCAGAAGTAAAGAGGAGGATGCACGCACAACACACAAGTTCCTTCCCAGTGCATCCCTGACACAGCAGCTGGGAAAGAACATTAGCAAACGTTCAGGTCTTTCAACAGCTGAGACAGTTAGCCAGCAACACACCTGTGCACTGTAAAGAAGTTGAGGTGATATGGAAATACCAGTTGAAGCTGCTTTCTTTCACTGGTGTGTTCGGTGAAATATTCGGTACAGTGATCCTGCTGCTTAGAAAATCTCTGGTTTTACGGATAAGTAGTGAGAAAACAAGCCATAGGCAATGTGTGCAAATGTTTGAACCAGGGTACAGAGTCTCTTCATCACAGATGTCTAAATGTTTTGTTCTTTTATGCACATGTACACACACGGCCATTAGGACAACACAACCCGTGATGGGAAATAATGATTCTGAGAGGGAAAAGTCTATTTTCTTAATTTGCAATAGTAAAAGTTTTATGTATCATTTCCTTTTGGCTAGCGTCCATTGTAGCAAACTTACTTAATTCTGTTTCTCTTAAAAATCTGTATTTTGTTTTCTTTAGTTGTCTTTCCTGGAATTATCATCTTCTCCTTCTCTACTGTAACATTCCCATCCAGACACAAACATTTTGTTATTTCTTCCATTTAAAAGAGTGCATAGACTCCATGAAATCTTCTAGCTATTACCTCATTTTTCTGCTGCTCTCTTTTTTGAAATTTTTAAAACTTTTATTAATTTTTAGAGAGAGGGGATGGGAGGGAGGAAGAGAGGGAGAGAAACATTGATTGGCTGCCTCCTGCACACCCTGAACCAGGGACCTGGCCCACAACCCAGTATGTGCCCTGACCGGGAACAGAACTGCGACCCTTATGTTCACGGGCCGATGCTCAGGGCCCTGAGCCACACTAGCCAAGGGCTCCGCATCTCTTAATATCAACCCGTTCCAATATGAATTTGATCCTCACCACTCACTGCAACTACTCTTGTGGCTGCCATGGAGGATGTCCATCTCTCCATGCACCGTGCTCAATTTTCATTCCCATTTTACTCAACCTCTCAACAACATTTGACACAGCTACTTGCTGTCTTCTTTTACCAATATTTTCTTCACTTCATTTCCAATCTGATGGGCCGCTAAAATTTAGTTTTTCTGATGTTTCCTCCTCCTCCCAATACCTAGATATTGGAGTGTCCCAGGGTTCAGTCCTTAGTTTCCTGTCTTCTTTTCAATATTCATTCATACATAAGCCTTTTATGAAATTTCATGATTTCAATTAAATTTTAAATGACTCCCACATTTATATTTTGGCCCTAACCTCCTGCCTACACTCTAGACTCATATATATAACTGTCTACTCAATACTTCCACTTTGATGTCTAACAGTATCTAAAACCTAACATTTGCAAAAGGAAGCTCTTTAAGCTACCCTCCTCCAGAATGTCTTCTCCCCGTTTTTTCCCATGTCAGTAAATCAGAGCCATAGTCACCGGCTCGCCCAGACTGAAAACATAAAAGTCATCCTGGGCTCCCCACTTTCCCTCCAACCCTACATCCCGCCCTTCAGTGGAGTCTATCTTCAGAGTGTATCTAGGACCCGGACCCTTTCTACCACCTGCACTGCTCCCACCCCCATGGGGCCGTCATCACCACTCACCTGCTGTTCCTTCCCAAGCGGCATCCTTGCTCTTCCACTTTCATCTCCTAAGGTCTGTTTCTCACCCAGCAACCAGAGTCATCTCCTAAAAACGTAAGTCCTGTCACATGACCAGAATATAATCCAAACAAATCCATTTTCACTTGGTTAATTCCCTCACTCCATTCAAATCTGTTGTTCAAATAATACCTCCTCAAAGAGGTGTTTCCTAGAGAACCCATCTAAAATAGCCCCTTCCCCCACTCTATCTTCTTAAGCAGCAAATTTATTTTTCTTTATAACACTTATCACAAGAGGAGGGACTAATTAGGCAAGTAGTAATGTGAGAATGTGGTTTGTGGTATAGCTGAAACCTAACCGATATATATACAGACTTGGAGGCAGCCCAGACTAACTTCTATTAAGAATTCTAACTTTGCTTGAATGAACCTAGAAACCCACTTAGCTCACCCTAGATGTTATAAGGTTTGTATGGTCATATCCTGTAATTTTCTAAGAAGTTAATGGAAGGGCCAAGACCATTAAACTTTATTCCATAATAAAGGTGAAGCTTTTGACAATTCCAGAGCTATTCTTTTTAAATTTTTATTTATTGTTTTGAGAGAGAGAGAGAAGAAGGAAGAGGGGGAGAGAGAGAGAGAAAGAAACACCAATTTGTTGCTCCACTTATTTATGTATTCATTGGTTGCTTCTTCTATGTGCCCTGACAGGAATAGAACCTGAACCCAGGTATACCAGCACGATGCTCTAACCAACTGAGCACCCAGCCAAAGTTACTGTTTTGGCAGGAACAAGCCTGGGATAATTTGTAGGACAAGGGCACCGATCTGGATCGGACTTCCAAGGCCAGCCAAAGAACCCTGGAGAACCCTCTACTGATCTCCTTATGGACTATTCTCATTATACCCTCATTATAACACTAAAATCTCAGCCCAGGGACAGTAATTGTTCCATCATTTTTTTTTAAGATTTATTTTTATTTTTATTTATTTTTAGAGAGAGGGGAAGGGAGGGAGAAAGAGAGGGAGAGAAACAGCAATGTATGGTTGCCTCTCACATGGCCCTCATGGGGACCCGGCCTGCAACCCAGGCATGTGCCCTGACTGGGAATCGAACCGGGACCCTTTGGTTCCCAGCCCACACTCAATCCACTGTGTTCCATCATTTTTAAACATGCGATGTATGTATAGGCACATTTTCTAACTGTACATGCGCAGGAATGTCCCCCACCTATGCACGTGACGACTGTTTTTCAGGGTTTCCCTGATTGAGGAGGAACCTGATCCTTTGTTGAAGATGCTGCTTTAGGGAAGTTACGTTCCCACCCGCAACCATCCACCCCATTTCCTTGCTTACCTGCTAGCAATAAAGTACCACCCTTCATAGAATCATCTCGGAATTGTCTTTTGGTAGCCAACTACTAAGTAACTGAACCTAGTTTGGTGGGTGACATAGCCACTTCCTGAGATTTCCAACACTGTCTTCTGCTATCTTTTAATTATACACCTATAAGAGGCTACAGAAGAGGAAGAATTAGCTAATTTCCAATGTGTCTATGTGTGCATGGACAAAAGCGTGGTGGGGAGTTGAGAAGTGCATGCAATAAAATTGGCACCAATAACCAAAAGATAAGCAAAAATTTATCATCCTCAATATCCATAGGATCCATAAATATACAAAAAGATGCAACCTTGTTAGTAATTGGGAAATGTAAATACAATTATAATAAGAAACACTATTCAGCCAAAATGACCAGAATTAAAACATCTCCTAATATCAAGTGTTTGTCAGCACAGAGAGCAATGGCAGTTCCCATGCACTACTGGTGAGGTGTGAACTTGTATAATTGATATGAGAAGCTACTTAGCAGTATCTATCAAAGTTAAAAGTGGTTTTAAAAAAACTCTAGCTCCGACTGGTGTGGCTCAGTTGGCTGGACATCCTCTGCAAAGCAAAGGTCACAGGTTCCATTTCCAGTCAGGGCACATGCCTGGGTTGCAGGCTGTCCGGGTTGGAGCAGGCAAGAGGCAACCCATTGAGGGAAACATCAAATATTACAGTAATAATATTTCTCTCCCATGTAGGTATTTCTCTCCCACGTAGGTATTTCTCTCCATCCTTCTCCCTCTCTCCCCCTCTCTCTAAAAACAAATAAAGAAATCTTTTTTAAAAAGAAACCAACAAAAAAAACCTCTAAGGCCAACAATTCTATTCTAAGTTACATGACCAAGAGAAATTCAACTATATGTATATCAAAAGATAGGCACAAGAAATGTTTATAGTAATAATATTTGTAATAGCAAAAACTAGAAACAAGCTAAATATCTACCAACAGTAGAAAATTACCAACTAAATAAACTGTGGTCAATTCATAGGACACAATGCTATTCCCATTGTAAACAAATTAATTACAACTCTATCCAAAACCTGGAATCTGATTCAAAATAATACACAGTACATGACTCCATTTTTAAAGATTTTTATTTATTTGTTTTTAGAGAGGCGCAGGGAGGGAGAAAGAGAGAGAAACACCAATGTGTGGTTGCCCCCCACCACTAGGCCTAGAAAGGGACTTAAAACCCAAGAGACTTACTTTATTCTGTAACACTGCCTGGCTGCAATATAAGCTGGATAATGGGTCCATCTGTCCAGAAAACAGGACAATTGGCCCTCAAATCCTCACAGACCTTGACAATTTCTGTCAGCGTCTCGGCAGGTGGAATGAGGTCCCATACATCCAGGCCTTCTTTGAGCTGTGTGGTGCCCCTCCCTATGTTGGACCTGTCCCACCTACCAAACCCTTCTCCTCCACTCTCCCCTTCCAAACAACATACTCCCAGTGGCCCAGAAGAAACGTCTTTGGATCCCCCTAGGACTCTCTTCCCCTCCCTATGCACCCCCTCCTTGTCCCCCTGGCCAGGCCAGGGCCAGGACCACAGACTAGGAATCCCCTATCTCTCCCGACTCCACCTCAGGTCCCCCACCTCCCTCGCCTTGAAGGACCAGATCCAATGGGCCTCAGCCTGTATTACCCCTCCAGAAGGGCCCATCCAAGTTCACATCCCCTTCCCCCTTTCTAAGCTCTCTGAAATTGAACAACACCTAGGATCCTTTCCTCTGACCCCACCCATTTTCTCAAAGAATTTCAGTATCTGGCTGTCTCCTACAATCTCTCTTGGCAAGACCTTCATGTCATACTCTCCACCTGTCTGTCCCCTCAGAAGGAATGTGTTTGGCTGGCAGCCCAGGCTCACGCTGACACCCTAAACAAGCAAGACCCCACCAATGGCCCAGTAGGAGCTACTACTATTCCCCGTGAAGACCCTAACTGGGACTACCAAACGGGAAACCAGGTCTGCACACCTGCAACCACATGATAACTTGCCTCAGGGTGGGACTGCAGGGTGCCACACACAGGACAGTCAACTATGACAGACTAAAAGAAATTTCCCAGGGCACAGACAAGAATCCCACCATCTTTCTTGCTAGGCGATGGGAAGCCCCCCAACATTTTACTAATCTGAACCCAGAACCCCTGGAGGGCATCCTACTCTTTCATATGCATTTTATGTCCCAATCAGCTCCAAACACATGCCAAAAGCTCCAAAAATTAGAGGCAGGCCTGCACACTAGCCAAGATGAGCTAGTTAATCAAGCCTTTGGGGTTTTCAACACCAGAGAGGAGGAAAAGGCCCAAAAGGAAAGGCAAAAGGAGGAAGCTAAGGCCAAGTACCATAACCAGGCCTGCCAGCTACTTGCCTTAGCATTAAAAGAGACCCAAGATTTCCCCAGACAAAAGGGAAAGATCTTCTGGGGACCTGTTTCAAGTTGGGGAAAATTGGGCATTGGGCCAATGCCCAAACACTTGAGCGTCTCCAGGGCCATGCCCACTCTGCAAACAAGAGGGCCATTGGAAGTCCAACTATCCCCGGGCCTATCAACACAAGGGGGTGTCGGTCGCCCACTCAGAGTGGAACCCTGATTTTGAACTCCCATGCCTCCTGGGGTTAGCAGCAGACAACTGACGGTGCCCAGGGACCACATGTGGCCCCACCATAATCAACAGGACGGAACCTTGGGTAACTATCAGCAGCAGGTAAGCCAATCTCTTTTCTCATTGACATGGGGACTGCTCCCTCTGCTCTCCCTGAATACTCCAGGCCAACAATCCATTCCACAGTCTCAACAGTAGGAGTCGATGGCATAGTCTCACAACCATTAGCCACCCCTCTCCTGCCCTGTTCACTAGAGGACCACTTATTTACTCACTCATTCCTGGTCCTCCCTCACTGCCCTATACCAAGTCTTGGAAGAGACATTCTCACCAGGCTTAAGGCCCAACTACTCATTCCTTCTCCTCGAAACTCGCAGGGTATTTTCCTTCTCTCTCTAACAGATGCACTCTTAGCTCACTGCCCCCTCCCCCTCCCACTTTGTTAACCCAGAGGTATGGAACACAGAAACCCCAGTCATTGCCAGCCACCATGAACCAGGCACTATATGTGTCAGGGATCTGACCCAACACCCGGCCAAGTCTCAATACCCAATAGCCCTCGAAGCATTGCAAGAAATTAAACCTGCAATTACTCGCCTCTTGCAAGTAGGCCTTCTGTGACCGACTAATTCCCTGATTTTACTGGTAAAAAAAAATCTGGTAGAACTTACCGCTTAGTCCAGACCTACAAATCATTAACCAGGCTGTAATTCCCATACATCCAATAGTCCCGAACCCCTTCAGTATTCTCTCCCTCATACCACCCACTACCACCCATCACTCTCTCCTGGACCTTAAGGACGCCTTCTTTACTGTCCCCTTACACCCCCAAGACCTATCTGCCTTCACCTGGACAGACCCAGACACACATCACTCCCATCAATTAACCTGGACTGTCCTTCCCCAAAGGTTCCAAGACGGCCCCTACCCGCTTGGACGGGCATTAGCCCATGACCTGCACAATGCTGATCACTCCCCTCTACTCTCCTGTTAGATGTAGATGACCTCCTCTATGCGGCCCATCCTTTCCAGACTCTCAACGAAACACCACCAAACTCCTAAACTATCTAGGACAGCTAGGATATTGAGTCTCAGCCCAAAAGGCTCAAATATCACAGACATCAGTCACCTACCTATGTTTTACCTTAACGTCCACTGAGAAGGGAATGACACCGGATAGACGAACACTAACAGCCTCAATGCCAATCCCTACTGCTAAACAAGACCTCCTATCCTTCCTGGGCCTGACTGGATACTTTAGAAACTGGATTCCAAGCTCTGGCATTCCAACATGATGTGAGGCAATAACAGGACCCTTACAGGAACCACTATAGCCTGGGAAGCCTATCGAACGACACTTCCAGGAGCTAAAGGAACCTCTCACCAAAGCCCCTGCTCTGGTCATCCTCGACTTCAGTCAACCCTTCGTCCTACACACAGATGAAAGACAGGGCATTGCTCTAGGTCTCTGAGGTCAGAAGTCAGGCCCAGACCTAAAGATAATAGCCTATTTATCCAAACAACCAGACCCCACAGCCCGAGGGTGGCCCACTTGCCTCAGAGCGTTAACCGCAGCAGCCGCTGTCACCCTCAAGGCACAAAAACTGACCTACTCTCAACCAATAACTGCATTCTCCTCAAACTATTTCTGATCATACCCAATCAGGCAGAAAAATTCCTCCACCCTGCCCAACGCCAGCCAACTTTCCTTCCTCTACTGCAAGCCCCTCACACAAGGGTTGCGAGATGCACCACAATCAACTCGGCCACTCTCTTCCCCTTGCCTGGCCCCCAGCACGATCCCCACTCATGCTCTCAAGTTCTATCTAATCTCCTTTCTCCCTTTCCTCACATCTCTGAAACACCCCTGCCCAGCCCGGATGACACCTGGTTCACTGATGGCAGCTCGTATGTCACTGGTGGGAAAGGAAAGCCGGATCACAAGAGTCTCTCATCCCAGGTCATAGAATGCAGTTCTCTCCCTCTCGGAACCTCATCCCAATGGGCTGGACTTATCGCTTTCACATGAGCCCTAGCACTCACACGAAACAAATGAATCGGCATTTACACTGATTCCCTAGTGCCTACCACAGCGTGCACACATGTGTGGCAGAGAGGAGGCTTCTCATGACCAAGGGATCCCCCATTACAAATGCTGACCTGGTCTCCAAATTCTTACAAAAGGAACAAGAGGTCTCCCAAACAGCAGTTATCCACTGCTGAGGCCATCGGGGCACATCCTCAAATATCACACTAGGAACTGAAAAAGTTGACCAATAGGGCAGGAAAGCTACAGCCATAGAGACCCCAGAGTATCCACTCTTAGCCATTCCCTCTATTATTCCTTGGTATACAACTGAAGAAATCCTGTCACTAACCCAACGGGCAGTGGTGTGGGCAGGGGCTTGGCTTATATCAGCAGGACAGCTAATATTCTCTAGTAAACAGAAGGAACAAATCCTAAAACAGTTGCATAAGGCCCTACATGTAGGATTTAGGCCACTATTAAAATTCCTCACTCCTTTGGTCATCTGCCCTCACCCGGCCTCCGCGCTGCAGAGCATCACCCAGCAGTGCACCCTTGGCAGCCTGGCATCCCCACAAGGAGGGATAGACCTCGACCCTCATTCCCCACCCACCAAGTGAGGGGACAGATTCCTGGACAAGACTGGCAAATTGATTTTACTCATATGCCCCCCATTAAAAAACACAAATACCTCCTAACTCTAGTAGACATCTTCTCGGTGTGGGTAGAAGCCTTTCCTACCACCTCAGAAAAAGCAGCTGAGGTAACCCGCGTCTTACTGGACCACATTGTTTCCTGTTTTGGGATCCCTACATCCATATAATCTGATAATGGTCCTGTCTTTACATCTCAAATCACACAGGAAGTAGCTACCACACTAAATATCCAATGGAAACTTCACTTTCCATACCGCCCGCAATCTTCAGGTAAAATAGAAAAGGCCAATTCCATCCTAAAAACACAACTCACTAAATGATCTCTAGAACTGTGGACGGACTCGATTTCCGTTCTCCCCCAAGCACTCACCAGAATCCAAGCCACTCCATGGGCGCCTGCCTTCCTGAGCCCCTTTGAGCCCCTTTGAGCCCCTTTGAACTTACGTACGGCAGGCCCTTCCTGTTCATTAATGTTCCAAATTCCCACTTCCCACTTGCAGACTACCTCCCCACTCTTGCCCTAACCAGGCAGCTCCTGCAGGAACACACCGACAAGGTTCTCCCTAAACCAGCAGAAGGCACTCTAGCACCCTCCCCTGAGAACCGGGGGACCAGGTCCTGCTAAAGACACTCTCAGAAGCGCAAGGGACTATAGCCCTTTGCTGGGAAGGACCCTACCAGGTCTTCCTCACCATACCCATGGCTGCCAAACTTCAAGAACTGTCTCAATGGATACATTCCTCCAGGCTAAAAGAAGACCTCCCAACCTGAACCCAAGGCTTCTCCAAAGACTGATCTGCCTTGGTATTGACCAGAGGTCCTAACACCCACCCATTTGCAGCTAACCAGGATCTGGGAGGAAGACAACAAGGTCCTAAGAGACACCCCATCCTCCCGTAACTACTGAGTCCCCTCACCATCCCACCCTCCTTAGGAAGCCGAGCGGAACGTGTCCTGCGACATGAGCAGTGTGGGGGCTCTCGATCATCTCCTTTTTCTTATCCTGTTGCTCGCTGCCACTGTTATAACTCCCCTTACCCCCCTACAAGCTTTTTGCATTATTCCATCCTCCTTCCCCAACAGCCCCAAATAATTCACACCCCTGACCTTTCCTTGAGCAGTAAGAACCCCCCACCAGTTAGCGCCCAGGCCTTTTATGGTCCCTGCATAAGCATTATAACTGATGCAGCCACAGAGCACTCCACTGAACAAGACGTACTCCAAATACAATGGGACGCTTACCTCCGGGGGATGTCCAGGACTATTCCTGGGAACTAGTTTCTGCATGTCTTGAGCTATATTAACCCTAATTAGCCCTTTCCTACTCTTACATCCACCTCCCGCCCCCCACCTCTTGGTCAGCCTTGCCTGGGCTGGAAACCTCCTACAACCTAGTGGTCCATGCAGCCCACTCCCTAAAGTTAAATCACTCCTGTTGGCTCTGCCTTTCCACCCGGAGCTGGGGGTATGTCCAACCCCTATCGCCAGGCCAATGGGGTAATGTCTCTTGCAATCTTGACTCCAAAATCACCCACACAAATCCTTGGGGGACTCAGGTTACCAGCAACTATCACAATAAACTATCAGAAACCTTCTCTGCTCGCGAACGGCACTCTCCTCGGGGTCCCCTCTTCTCTCACCTCATTAATTATCTGCAAGCCACCTGCCCCTTCTGCGTCATAAGTCACAGGGGTGGGGGAACCCTGGTTGTCTCCTTTAAACCAAGCCAATGCCAATGGAGCTTCACAATCCCATAACCTCTCTCAGAAACATCTCAAGAGTCTCCCCAGCTTGGGAAAAGGTGGAATCCAAAACCTGGGAGACAAAACTGCTTTCTCACACATTTGCCTCCCCAAACCTGAAGCTCTCGCCAGCACAGCACAGACGTCCACCGACCGCAATGGCAGGCCAGCTGGAAAAATTAACTTTCTCACCCTTCTTTCCCAAGAAGACCAGGACCGCCTCCCCCTGTACCGAGATCGCACCGTGGCAGTTCATTATGGGGAAGAGCAGGGGTCCATTTATTCTGAGTTTATAGACAGACCCTTCCAAAATCCCATCACCGACCCCCTAGTCGCAGCATCCCTAGCGGCACAAGGACTTGAATACTGGGGCACCAAATACCCTAGGACTAAACCACTTGTTAACGGAAGACATATTTCAATAGAAACCCAGCCCATTCTGCTGGCGGAACACCAAGTTCCTGCAGAAATCCACCACTCTTTGCGGGGAGATTGGATTTTCAGATCGCAGGCCTATTGGACCCTGCCCCCAAAATGGACAGGGGTCTGCTCCTTGGGATACATTCTCCCTGACATATCAGTCGCATGGGAGAATGCCATGCTTCCCTCTCCCCTTAGGGGACAGGGACACTTATTCAAAAGGGGCAGCCCACTGATCCCTATAATAGCATTGCTAGGAGTTCTCTCCCCGGCTGGGGCCACGGCAGGCGGCACCTCTCTAGATATTCATTATCAATTATCTCTAGAAACAGCAGAGGCACTGACCAAGACCGGGGAAACCCTAGCTGCACTCCAGAAGCGGCTAGACTCCCTAGCAGGGGTGGCCCTTCAAAACCGAAGAGCCCTAGACCCACTCACAGCATCAGAAAGGGGGACATGTCTGTATCTCAAAAAATAGTGCTGCTTCTGTGTTAACAAATGAGGCCAGGTCCAACAAAACATTCAGGGTATACTGGAGTCTGCGTCTAAAATAAAAAATCTGAGCCCCTCCATAAATCCTAGTTCCTGACTCTCCGGCATGACCTGCCTACTGCCTTTCCTGAAACCCCTGCTCTCAATAGCCCTCCCTCAGCAGCTCGGTGTGTATCTTCAACCTCCTTGTAAAGTTTATATCTTCCAGGCTGAAGCAGTTCAAAAAACAAGTCGGACTAGTACTCGTCCTGCAGGATTAGCAACCTGAGCAAGCGCAAGTGCAAGCACAGTTCACAGATACGGCTTGGGGGCAGCTCTATGACCCTTCCCAGCCACAAGCAGCTCCAGAAGACCAGTCTTCACCCATTTACCCCCAGCTTTACAAAAATAATAAAAAGCAGTCTGGGATGAAAGGGTCAGGCTAGTTTTCCGACCCTCCAGACTGCTCATGACTCGGTTATCTCAACTCACTTGATAGCCCGAGGCTCCATCGAAACTCTCTCCCATCTTGCCCCAGAGACCTCAGGAGCCAGCCGCAATGGCCAGTGGTCAGACTGACCTTCCTGCACCTGGGAACAGCCCAGCCCTTTTCCTAACCCACTGTCCCGACTTGCATCCTGAAACCCTGAGGCAACAGTCCAGAAGAACAAGAGACTAACCCCACCCTTACTCCCCCACAACCCTGCACATTTTCTTTTAAAAACCCCACCCTTGCTTTCCTTGGTGGCTGCAGTCACCCAGATTCAGCCCCTGTAAGTGCAGCGTCAAATAAAGGCACTTGGGTCAGATCCACCAGCTCCTCCCGTCTCCATCTCTTGGGCGTTTCTAACAGTCAGTATCTTGTTTTTTGCTTTGTTCCCAAGCAAATAGTAGCTTGGGACATTGTTCTGCTATCTGTACATTATTGCTACTTTTAATGCATGTTAAACATCTCACACACTTTGCATGTAGAGGTAAGGTGTATAGGAAAAATGGGGCACAATTTATGCGAAGTAGTTACACCCTAGAATGAAACATGGAAAGAGAAATCCTTTGTGGTAGAATGCCCTGCCCAATCTGATTATGAAGTACCCAAGTTTGCGGAGATTCTGCAGCATATGACATTCATTTTAAAAACAGGCATAGAGTTCACTTTACCACCTTTTGGTTAACATGAAAATTATTTTAAGTTTTTAAATTAAATGACATTACGATTTACATACTCCCTTAGTAAATAGAAAGTTGTGTGTGTACATGTGTGAAATGAATATATATTCATAACAAGCATCAATGAATGAACTATTATCCAAAACCTGGGTGAATCTCAAACATGACTTTAAGCCAAAGAAACTGACACAAAATAATGAATAGTAAGTGATTCAATTTTTACAAAAATTTAAAAACAAGCAAAATTAATGTATGGTCTTGGAAATCAGGAAAAGAAGAGGAAAACAATGTAACATTTGTTTCGATAACATTTCCCACGGAACACAATCTGCGGCCCTCCCGGCCGTGCCTCACCCTGCGGCCCTCTCCAAACTCCTCCTCCTCGCGGCGGCCTCTGTCCTGCACCACAGATGGCTGTGGAGTTGAGATGGGGCAAGTGACTGCAGAATTACATTTAGTTTATAAAGAGCTCTGCTCTATTGGGGGATAAAAAGCACTTTGGAAATATACGTGATTATTGTTGCATTAGAAGTAAACCTACAATAAGAGAAAAACCATTAGCAAGTGTTTCTGCTAAACGCTTTCTCAGGTGGCCATTCAGAGATACATTTGAAGATGCAAAGTGTAGGAGACCCAACGAACTCTTCCCAATAAAAAATACTTTAAGTGTCCAACTCGTGCTAATCACAGAGAGCCCTCAGAGAACAGTAATTTCGAAAACAAGCTAAAAGCAAATCCATTACTCAAGGACAGCAGCCTAAAGACTTGCTTACAGAGCACCAGTTTAGAGAATTTCAAAATAACTTGCCTATTTTTCCCCAAGCAAAGGTCACGATACCAACTTGCTCTTGCTGTTTGTCACCGTCCTCGGAGACCTGAAAGGCCTGGGGGTTTCCATCATTCTTTCAAATCGGTAACACCGCATCAAAGCCTACTATTTCAAATTACGGTTGAACTGATAGCAGAAAATGAGGTGTACATTTTCATATTAACAAGATTTAGTATTTTATTTAAAATCCTTTAGTTTTTACCAGTATCAAATAGGCTCAGCTCAGCTTTTGCATGTGGGTGAGACACTGCCTTGCAGCCCGAGAGTGAGCCGCTGTCTATAAACCACTTGTGACACTTCCCTTTTCCCTGACGGCTTACCTTGTTCTCTCAGATTTATTTCATCTAGTCTGAAGAAGAAAAACAGTAACAACATTAAGTATCTTTCAGTGGTCGTCTAGTATGTGCGGTCATTGCAGAAAGCTTAATATATAAGCACTCTCTCCTGTGTTAACTCTGCAGAGTGGATTGTATTGTTAACCTCATTGTGATGAGAGGTTAAGAAACTCGCCCATCATTTAGATAGCAAGTTTTTAAAAGGAGGATCCCCTCCACTCCCAAACTCAAGTTCCGAAAAAAATCAAAATTGTTAAAGAAGGCTTCTGAGCTGTCTTTCTGATTACAGAATTCATCTTTCAGGATTCTGTGTTTGTAGTATATAATTGCACTCACAGAAGTGGAATTTAGAAACTTCTTTTGGTTTTCAGAGCAAATTGCTTATTTTACTTTCTTAAGGACAACTATACAGGCTTAATTTATGTAAGTCCTCATATGGAGCCCTATAAATATGTGCCATATGTTCTGGGGGAGCTGAACATGCAGGATGTTGTCAAGGTCAAGTGGAATCATATCAAGGAGTCCTTCAGAGTTCACTTCTTCTCATTCTTGAAAATGAGTTTAAATTAAATTAGTGAATATTGCTATATGATTCCTGATTGCTCTACCATGTAGCAGCTACATGGTGTTTCATTAATTAGTTCCAGCTATCTATTAAATTTTCTGATAAGGCAAGGTAATTTTATTTGTGGGATCATTTTTCATAATGAAAGAAAATGCCAGTCTCCAAAATAGGTTCCATTCATTCTTAACCTTAAACTTCACTCATGCTATGGCCCTTGTGGAAGAACCACGCCCCAATCTATTTAAATTTGAGTCATTCTTCAAGGTCTAATCAGATTTTGCATCTGCAGCTATCACTGACTTTTATCTGCCTATTGCTTTTCTGATGACACACCTCGTACCTCTCCTCTCTTGGCTCCCTTGAAGGCATCTCGTAGTGTCCTGCATGTATCACCAAGACACGTCATTGATGATATGTCATTTGTGGTCTGCAGTGCAGAGTTTAGCACTGAATCATTTGTTGTTTTACACTGTTCACCTTTAATTTATAGGTGTTAGTCTAGCATATTTTACTGATTTATATGATCCTTAAGGGCAGAAACCAAGTAGTGTGCGCATCTTTATTATCAAACACTGGAACTAACCCATAACTAAGAACACAGTAAAGAACCCTAGAATTGTTCAGTGTGGCACCCACCCTCCCACACGCACATCCAAAACGTTGTAAAGCCTCCATGAGATGATTTGTGCAGTTTGTTAAATAGCAAGCTCTTAGCAAAAGAGCACTTACCAAGTAAACACATGTGCTCACTTTTCGTTTAACCAAAGGCTGTCATCTTCATTGGAAACACACATCAGGGTGACAAAAATGCAAAGCACAAAAATGCATTTTGCAAAAATGCATATGTTACTGGATTGGGAAGAGGGTGGAGAAAAGGCACTTTGATGCACTATAGAGAATTTTTTAAAAATCAATATAACCTTTTTGGAAGGAAATCTGGCATTGCAAAATGATTCTACAAATAATCATTTTCTTCGATCTTTTAATTTTTTAAGCTTATACTTTTTCTGGTAATTAGTAAACCCATATTATTTTTTAACATTTTTGCTGTTTTACATTTATTAACCATGATGAAGTAACGATCAGTGATAAACTATCTCAAAAATAAGTCCAAACATGTCTTACACTAATAGGTAACCATTGGCAGTTGCTGTACTTTTTTCCTAGGGTATTTTTTAACATGTATTAAAGCTCTCCTAGTGAAAATGCTGAAACACTACCGTGGTGGTTCAAAGCACAGATGCTGGAGCCAGATTACTTACATTCAAGTCCCAGTTCTGCCACTTAGCAGCTGTAGGACTTTCTGCAGGTGACTTAACCATTTCCGTGCTTCAGCTTTCTGATCAGTAAAATGAGGATAACAGTAATACCATTCTAGGGCTGTAGTGAGGGTTAAATTTAATAATAGATAATCACACTTAGAGCAGTGTCGTGAAATGCTTTACAAGTTTTGCTTTATTATTAGTATCACTATTTATTGAGCACCCATTATGTGCTAGGGGTTGAGGATGTAGTGGTGAATGCTTACCTTCTAGTGGAAAAAATTATACAGGTTGTTGACTAAATCAACAAATACACATATTCTTAAAATTATAACAAATATCCTAATAGAAAAACTGTGGTTGATATGAGAACTAATAAAGGAGGTAGCGTGGGCCCCAAGATGTGCCTCTGTGATACACAGACTGTTTTGAACTAAAGGTAACTTTAGCAGCAGGCTCAAAGGAAACTTCTGCCCTTGCCCTGTTTAACTACCTGGAAGATTTTGAATTAGAAGCCTTGTCCACAGAGATAACTTAAGGTCTGCTCTTCTTATCATCCTGCGATGACCTTCGGAAGCTTCCAAGGCACCTTACCTTGTCTCCAGTTTAGGCTGTCTTATAAATCCATGTTCCCTTTCTGTCTCTGAAACTTCATGGATGTGGGGTCTCGGACCCTCCCTTGTATGTGGGGTTCCCATACATAGGTATGCACTAAATTTGGTTATTTTCTCTTGCTAATCTATCTCCTGCCTATTTGATTCTTAGACCAGCCAGAAGAACCTTGAGTGTAGAGAAAAGTTTGATCCTCCCCCGCAGTACCAAGTGCACATTGCTGGTCAAGAAGGATTATCCAAGGATCAATGGAAAGAAGAATCTAACAGGCAAAGTGAAGAGCATATGCAGAGGCACAGTCAATAAAGTGAAGAAGACCAGGGTGTGATGGCGAAAGTGTCACAGATGCAGCTGGAGAGGAGGGCAGCAGGATCAGAGCTAGCCGTGTGAACACTAGAGATATGGGATATTGTACCAGATCATCTGGAAGCCAATGAAGAGGTTTAGGCAAGGAAGTGACATAATTAAATTTATATCTTAATAAAAATCATCCTGGCTAGAAAATTATATAAAGTATCTTGAGTTCTTGTACATGTGTACAAGACACATGTCTAATAAAATCTCCACACTTGGAGGAATGCAACCACACATTCTCTTTTTTACATAGCCAAACACTTTAAATTATGTAAAAAACTATAAGTTATATATGCATACAAATGCTCTATACATCTGTGTGTCCAGCATATATTTATACACATGTATGACTGTACCAGCACAACGCATAGCATAAAGCTGTTCTGTACCCAATTCCACTGCTGGGGGGCGAGTCTCGCAGCTTCCACAAGCAATTCTGGGACACCAGCAAAGTGTCCAAGGATTCAACTCAGTTCCGACACTAACTAGAGATGGCATCAGATTCCGCAGGTTCTGGGTTCTTCCCTAAAAGACTGCTCCCCCTCACCCCACTTCCAGGTGCCAGTCACAAGTCCAGGCTGTCACCTGTGCTTCTGTCTGATCAAGTTATAGACTGGAGGTTTCCATGACCACCCTCTCCAGTTCAATTATTGGCTACAGTGGCTCACAGAGCTCAGAGAAACACGTTACTCAGTAGATTACTGATTAATTACAAAAGGAGAAATAATTCAGGAACAGGCAAATGGAAGAGGTGTATATGGCAAGGGATGGGAACAGGTGTGGCATTTCCATGTTCTCTCTCTCACAATACTTTCCCCCGATCTTCACGTGTTACCAACATGGAAACTCTCTGAACCCTCTTCTTTCAGGTGTTTCATAGGTTTTCATTAGATAGGCACAACTGATTAAATCACTGCCTATTGGTGATTGATCTCAGTCTCCCGCCCCGCTCCCTTCCCGGGAGACTCAGGGACAGGACTGAAAGTTTCAACCCTCTTATCACCAGGTTGGCTCTCCTGGCCACAGGCCCTCACCCTCAGGTGCTTCCAAGGGCCACCTCATTCACGTAACAAAAGACATCTTTATTGCTCTCATCACTTAGGAATTTCCAAGGAACAATACCGCATATGGCGAACCAACTATCTTTATTTAACAAATTTACAAGTTGATTTTATTTCTCTGGATTGTTGAGTTTAGAATCAAGATGCAACTGCATTGTTAAATGATGGTCACTGAGCACTGTTTGTAAAGAAAAAACATATGTAATAATACAATTATCTATACACTGGGGACTGGTAAAACAAATTTTGACATATATGTATATTGGACTACTAAGTAGCTATAAAATGCATGATGTAGATTTATATAGACCAAAATGAAATAGTGTTAAAATATTACGGAGGAAAAAAGTAAGTTCTACGAACATATAACTAGTAATAAAAATCTTTTTGTGAAAGTAAATAGTACCTATGGATAAATGTATAAAAATAGATATGTTTGTTTAGCGAGACCCGAAGTTTACACCCAAAACTCTTGGCACTGATTGCTCCCTGAAGAGCAGGCAGAGGGATGGGTGAGCACTCACTTTTCACTTCAGATGTCCCTTAGTGTTTGAATTCTTTGTGATGACAGGGAACAATAAAAATATAAAATTAATAAAATAAACCCCAAGCTTAAATTTAAATCTTTATAACAAAAGTAATTTATAGCATAGCAAAGAATTGGAGACATGTCAGTGAAAGAACGCCTAGCCTTAGAAAAATTCTTATATTTATTTGAGCCAGACGGATGATAATTTCCAGAGAGCACAATCTCAAGAAATTGAAAAAATGCTCCAGAGAATGGCGGTTTTACTGTTTATTTTACACATTAGAATCCAAGCTAGGCAGGATAGTAAGAAGCTAGGGAAATGCCTTGGCAAGTGGAGTGGGGAAACTGAGACAGACAGCTGAACAAACTGGTGGAGCACTTTACATCCGGATACAGCAGGTCACCTCCTTAAGGATGACATCTAGGCCTCAGTTGTATTTCATCTCCAGGCCCAGAAAAGCAGCAAACCCAGGAGGGTGATGCCAGGATCAGCTGCAATGACTGATGACCCCCTACCCGGGCACAGACCTCCAGTAAGATTGCTCCCTGCAAGAAAGAGATAAAAACCTTCCAACCAGAGGACAGAGCACTTTCTGTCCCTCCCTGAAGCACTGAACGTGCCCACGCCTGTTTCTCCCCCGACAGGCGTGCCTCTCCTAAACTCTAAGGATCTCCACCAGACTTGCAACCAGGGGAGCAAAGAGCAGTGATAGCTCGTCCCGGGCTCACCCAGAGCCTGTCTCCAAGGCCCTCTTTTCTTTAACTTCCTGGTGAGCTAAAGCAGCCCCGCCTAGGTCTGTCCTGCTGCGTCTTCTATACTAAGTCTTTCCTTGTTCTACTGTCCCCAGCTTTAACAAACACACCCGCATAGTCCCCTGGACTCGTGTTGTGAAATCTTTCCTGCAATAAAGTCAAGAACAACACAGTACTGGCTGGCCCTAGGCAGACCCGCTTAGAACCAGGTCCCCTGTCTGGTTCCAAAAGGAGGAAACCTCTGAAATTCATAAAGAGTAACATGGACACGCTCATACTTCTTTGACACTGGTGGGTATAGGATAGTTAACAATAAACATTTACAGCACATAGAGACAGTATGTGGGTAACAAGATAGAAATACAGCCTCATTGTGCTCTGGCGCCCACGTCTGTGCCTTGACGGGTCTGGAAAGGAAAATTGCTCTGACATTTCAAAGGTATGTTATCTCAGATGCACACAGACAGTAGACAATTTCAAAGGTAGACTGGCCTCTGTCAAGGAAGTCACAGGACTAGGACCCAACTACACAACGTGAACTGCTTTTAGTTAGGAATGTTTACAGTCAAACCATCCCATGTGGTTACTTTGATCTCTGGGTGTGTAAGGCCGTCATGCGGGCCTCCCCTGAGCTCGTCAGGGTTAGTGTGTGGCCCCTTTTTCGTCCACATATAAGTAGTAAGTGAAGTGAAAAGAAGATTGATCTATGCTATTTATAATTTTTCATATAGTATGGTACAACTAAGGTATTTCCTGTTAATTAACCGACAGGCAGAATTAAGGGATCTCTGTCAGTCGTTATTGATCAGGTAATCCAACCTGTTGTCAGACTAATACATAATCTGTGCGGGACGGGCTTTACCACACAGTGGCTTTGTCTTCCTTAGCCGTTCTTCCACCGCCTTCAACTTACCTTTTTGAGAATGAAAGATATGGAAAGACTTCGATCAGAGTAGAGGTAGACATGGCAAGTCTACAGATAACCTATACTTGTCCACAGGTGTCTGAAGATGAATCATGAAACCTCTTTACTATCTCTTCTAATTAGAGGGCCTAGCTAATTATATCATAGTATCAAGGTGTAGTTTACAGGGACATGAGAAGTTAAAGCCATCTAATTCAGCATGATTCATTTCTATGACTCCGCTGAATGACAAATCCCAAAATACCAGACTTGCCACTCAATAATAGTTTTAGGATAGCTACCAGGAAATTGTACCTAAAAATTGTTGATATTATATCAATGAATATACCACATTACAGACCAGCATTAAAAAATATGTTCTCCAGAACACTAATTCAAAGGACATTTAATAGGTGTCACAGGTTTTCAAAAGAGATGTGGGTTATTGATTAAAAAAACATAGAAATGTTGAGGAAAGAGCTGAGGGGGGGGCCTGGGGGGCTGGGGTGGTGGTGGAGGGATTGAGAAAATTTTTAAGAAAGAAAAAACTCATAGACATGAAAGACTATATGGTAATTGGGTTTTTCAGTAACAATACATGTTGGTTTTTCCTTTTAAATAGTTTTAGTCTTGAATTCTATTTTGTCTAATAATAATATGTTACAGTAGCTTTTGCTATCAGCACGGTTGTTATTAGTATTAGTTTATAATATCTTAACCCATCCATATATTTTCATCTTTCTTGGGTCATTTCATTTTATAGATCTCTTACAAAAAACATATAGCTGGATATTAACTTTTCCAAGTTGTAGTTCTCTGTTTTTTTAACAGGGTTATTTAAACCATTTACATTTATTTCTTATACTTTCTACTTGTCCAAATCATCATTTTTTGTGTGTGTGGATTATGTTTACTGTGCTTTATTATTTATTCTTTAATAAATTTATTAAATTGATTATATCTGTTTTACACCATTTTTATTCTATAGTTTTTCTTAAGTTATTTGGAAGTTATACCTCCTGTTTCTGCTATTCTAACAGTTTTACTCAAATTTTTAATACATACACTTAAACTTATGTGAAATTTATATAAAATGCATGTTTATCTATTGAAGCCTATCTTTTTTAACATAGTAAACTATCTTTTTTTACTTTAAATAATTTTTATTTTTCAAATACAGTTGGCATACAATATTATATTCATTTCAGGTTACAACAGTGATCAGACATTATGTAACTTACTAAGTGATCACCCCAATGTATCCAATACCCATCTGATGCCATACATAGTTATTACAATATTGACTATATTCCCTGTGCTGTCCTTTACATCCATGTGACTACTTAGTAACTACCAATTTGTACTTCTAAATCCCTTCGCCTTTTTTACCCATCTCCCAAACCCATCTCTGGTATGAGCGTTATTACCCCAGCTTTTTGTTTGGTTTAGTTTCCATAGTCATGAAATATCTTTTTACATCCCTTTATTTTCAGTCTGTCTGTGTCTTTTGATCTTAAATGAGTCTCTTGTAGACAGCATATGTAGGGGTCTTGTTTTGTTATCCAGTCAGCTTCATATGTCTTTTGATTGGAGCAGTTAATCCATTTGCTTTTAAAGTAATTGCTGATAATAACGTCCCAGCCCAAGTACAACACCATCACAAACAGACTCATAGAGAGCAGGATGACAGTTATGGATGTGCAGTGGGGGGAGGGATGGGGGGGTGATGTTAGAGGGCGGAGGGATGGAGCAAAGGGGAAAAGGGGCTCATGGACATGGACAACAGTGTGGTGATTGCAGGGGAGGGGGTATAAGGGAGTAAAATGGTAATGGAAAAGAAATCAAGGATCTTTATGACTTTGATTAAATTAATTTTAACTCTTAGCTCTAGAAATCATCTCCCTCTCTGTCTCTCATTCTCTCTCTCTCTCTTTCTCGCTCTCCATTTATATATATAATGCATATCCCTCAGAGACCTAGCCTTTCCCCCTAGATAATGAGCAACCCCCAAGGCAGCAGAAGACAGTAGCCCAGACCTGACCAATGGTCACAAGGTCCAGGCTTCTGGGAGGTTAAAGACGATGTCTTGACTTACAAATTCTGTTTCAGTTCCTGAGCCCTCAGGTAGAGTGACGCCCTCAATTTTTTCTAATGAAATCAGACAAAGGGACCCAAAAAGGACCTCAGAGCTGTCCTCAAGATCTAAAGAAATGACTCATCACCATACTTCACTTCTGACCAAATTGCTCCCAGCACACCCCGAAGCCCTAACCCACAGTGTCTTGCAGTTTCCGCCTTTATAATCTGTAACATGCACGCCATCAGGGGGTCAGATCTGCGGAGCACTAACCCCTCATCTCCAGATTGGCCAATTCAGATTAAACTATTTTTTTTCTATACTGCAAAAGTAAATAAGTTAAATTAAATTAAGTAATTGTTGGTAGATATGTATTTCTTATCATTGTATTACTCACATTTTGAGAATCTTTTTCTTCTTCTTAAAAAATCCTTTAACATTTCTTGTAATACTGGTTTGTTGATGATGAACTCCTTTAACTCTTTCTTATCTGGGAAGCTCTTTGTCTGTCCTTCAGTTCTAAATGATAGCCTTGCTGGGTAGAGTCATTTTGTTGTAGATCCTTGCTTTTCATTGCTTTGAATATTTCATGCCAGTCCCTTCTGGCCTGAAATATTTCTGTTGAGAACTCAGCTGACAATCTCATGGGAGCTCTCTTGTAAATAACTAACTGCTTTTGTTTTGTTTATTTAAGATTCTCTCTTTGTCTTTAACCTTTGGCAATTTAATTAGGATGTGCCTTGGTGTGGGCCTCTTTGGGTTTATTTTGTTTGGGCTTCTCTGCACTTCCTGGACTTTGTCTATTTCCTTCACCAGGTTAGGGAAGTTTTCCATCACTATTTTTTCACATAAATTTTCAATTCCTTGCTCTCTCTCTTCTTCTTCCAGCACCACTATGATGCAAGGGTTGGTATGCTTGAAGTTGTCCCAGAGGCTCCTTACACTATCCTCATTGTTTTGATTCATGTT
Source organism: Micronycteris hirsuta (assembly GCA_004026765.1). Taxonomy (NCBI): domain Eukaryota; kingdom Metazoa; phylum Chordata; class Mammalia; order Chiroptera; family Phyllostomidae; genus Micronycteris; species Micronycteris hirsuta. The sequence goes on from PVJI01000665.1 coordinate 199,575, forward strand.
TCTTTTTGCTGTTCTAATTGAGTGCTCTCTACTTCCTTCTCTTCCAAATCTCTGATCTGATCCTCTGTTTCATCTACACCACTGTTGATTCCCTGACAAATAGTCTTCATTTCAGTTACTGTATTCTTCATCTCTGACAGGTTCTTTGTGTTTTCTAGTTCTATCTTTATGTTTACTATCTCTTTGTTGAAGTTCTCACAAGATTCACTCACTCTTCCCCTAAATTCATGGAGCATCCATACAGTATAACCACTGTTTTGAACTCTGCATCTAGTCTATTGCTTGTTACCATTTTGTTTAGCTCTTTTTCTGGAGTTTTGTTTTCTTCTTTCCTTTGGGTCATGTTTCTTTGTCTCATTGTTTTGGCTGCTGCCCTGTGTTTGTTTCTAAGTATTAGGTAGGGCTGCTATGACTCCCTGTCTTGGTATCAAGGCCTTATGTAGTAGGTGTCCTGTAGATTCCAGTGGCTCAACCTCCCCAATCACCTGAGCTGGGGACTCCAGGTGCACCCCCTGTGTGTGCTGTGTACACCTTTCTGTTATAGCTGAGCTTTGATTGCTGTTGGCACATCAATGGGAGGAGTTTACCCACAGGCCCATCAGATGCTAGAACTGGCTGCAGCCACTGTGGAAGATCAGCTGTGCAGGGGCCAATCCCACAGATGAAGACTTACTTCAGTGGGACTCTGCTGCCCACTAAGATCGTCCCTTGAGTGTGTCACTTGTGAAGGTGGTTGGATGGTACTTTGACATGGTCTGAAGCTGTCCACTGGGTATGTTGGCTCTGGGGCCTCCCACAAGGGTCAGGCCAAGTTTAGCTGCCACCTGTGCCCTACCTGGGGCCACCCAGCATGAGCTACGCAATGACCTGCAGATGGCTGCTACTCATGCTGGGCTTGGAGGTGCCCATGAGAAGCCAACCAAACCAAGGCTGATTGCTGCTAGTGCCAGACACGGGGCCACTTAGAAAGCAGTACTTTGCTTTCAGATGCTGCTCTCAGATGCTGCTCATGTGAGAGATTTTAGGAAAGCCCACAGCATGAGCTAAGGGAATCTATTCGTATGGAAAAGACATTGGAATTGAATTGGGTGGACCTGAATGTTGGGTGGTGAATGGTCTCAGAGAATCACCAGAGCAGGGTAAACGGTGTTAGCCTGGTTGATGGAGACTCAAATGTAGCACCTGCCTGCCAGCTCTTTCAGGGGAAGGCTCAGAAAAACAACAATGGCCTCTGCCAGCACTTCTGTTTGGGAGAAAGCTGCCCCTCCAGCTCTTGTCCCAATGCCTGACAACCCAGTTTCTCCCAGTCTGTCCCTGGTGCCTTTTGAGCTGCTGCCCCAGTGCTGAGCTTGGAGGGAGCAGGTCCAAATAAGTCTGTATTGGCCCTTTAAGAGGAATACCTGGACCCCAGCAGCCCTCTGTCTAATTCAGCCACAATTCCTGCTGGTTTTCACAGTCAGAATTTATGGGAACTTCTCTTCCTGAACACTGGAACCCTGGGCTGGGGAGCCTCATGTGGGGCTGGGACCCCTCACTTCTCAGGAGGGACCTCCGCAGCTGAGATCTCTCTCCTGATTTTTATCCCACACACTCGGGTATGGGGCCGGCCGGTTCCGGGTCTCCACCCTTCTTACCAGTCTTGACGTGGCCGTTTCTTCATATCCTTAGTTATAGGACTAACGTTCAGCTAGATTTCAGATGGTTATGAATGATGGTTGTTTTGTAGTTTAGCTGTCATTTTTATGTGGTTGTGGGAGAATTCAAGTACCACATCCACATATGCGGCCACTTTGCCTGGAACCCCGAAACCTAACCTTAACAAATACTTATAACCTCCTGTCCTCTCCCCATGCCCATGGAGTCCCACGATGTTAAAATTATGTGGGACTTTAGTTCTAAATTTTATATATTAAATAATAAATATATGATTAACTAATTAATACTCAATTACAAATTATGCTTACATTTTGTTCAATATTTCTTCCATATTTCCCTTTTTAATTCATTTTAATATCGAGTTATATTCTATAATAATTATTTCATATAAGGTTCACAAGTGATATATTTTTAAGTGTTTGTTGTCTACAAATGTTCTATTTTACCTTGACATTTGAACAATAGGTTGATATGTTACAGAATGCTACTGTCTCACAGCTCTCTGAAAATACTAATTATACACATTCTGAAGTCTCCTCTTAGTTGCTCTATTAATTCTGTACCTTCAGACACTTCTTTTTTTTTTCTTTTGTTAAATGTGATACTTGTCTTTCATGTTGGTTGTTGTCCTCTAACATCCTGATTTGGACTTGTGAGGTTGTCATTTATTAGCTCTTTCTTTATAGCCTGTCTGTGACGACAGCCTACCTCCAAGGACTAAACTAGAGTCCTGGTGTTACATAACAGGGCCAGGACACCCAACGATCCCCCAACCCCCGCACCAGGTTCATTATGCAAGCCGCCAATGGAAAGACGTCTCTCAATGCCAGAGACTGGTGAGAAGGAAAGGAATTATTTATTTACAAGTTATACAGGCTTGGAGTAATGACTTAATGTCTCCTTTAAAATACTAAAGTTCTTTGGAATACCCACAAACACACACAGTCCTTCTCCCCTTTGCCCAGTCCAGGGTACCGTATCTCAGGAAGAGAAGTAGAAGTCCGTGATTCAGGCAGCCCCCCTCAGTTCCAACACCATCCGCTGTGTCGCCACCACGATCTCCAGTTAATCCAAAACCCCAGTTTATCCAAAGCCATGTGGCCCCTTCTCATGGCCCACCAGTAAGAGTCCTTTCACCCCCTTTCTTCCAGGAAACGTCTCTCCTGCTTCCTAGGCCGCGTGGCAAAAGAAGCCACCCAAAGCTACGTGGTCCTCTCTCTGTCTCTTAGCCCAAAGGGTCCCCACTCCTCCAAAGCCTGATGGTCCAGACCCCCTCTCGCAGCATCTCTCCTGCATTCTTCCAAACTGCTAAAAGAGAGCTCAGCATCACTGCTACACCTTCCTTCCCAGCTTCCTAAACTGAGTGGCAAACGGAGCCCGGGGTTCTTCCCTCTCGCCAAAAATCAGTGCGTTCCTCCTTTCCCAGTTACATCTTGTGGTCGGTCACTTCCATCCCCCTGGCTCAAAACATGGCCACAGCTATTTAACATATCTATGAAACCAGTTAAAGGTTATAGATATGTTAAATGACCATGCCAGAGGCTAGCTGCAAAGCTGCTGCTATACAAAACAGCTCTGAATGGCTCTGCTCCAGGAGTCCCATCCCCCCCAGTTCAGACTTGTAGGGATGCGGACATCTTATATATTTTTTTTCTAATATTTCCTGGACACTTTGAGTTCTGGACCCCATTACAAATCCCTATCTGGGCCCACTTCTTGGCTGCACCCTGTTACACTGGCACAAGAGCCCCTCATTCCTTGTTGGCTTCATCGACCACCCCAGACATTGCCTCCCAGATTTGTAGCTATTCCCTAGAAGAGGAACAGAAGCAGCTCACCTCCGTGCTGCCTTCACAGCAACTCCCAGCCTGGCCCCTCCTGTTCCTTATCCACTGCTACACTGCCCTATGCTCCCTGGGGCCATCTGCACCTCTTCCTCACCTTTTCCTGCACCTTTCTTGGGCTGTGGATTTCTCCTTCAATCTAATCTCACCTAAATTCTAAATTTCAGAGATTCCTTGTAAATTCTGATGCACTGTTGCCCTCCTTCTCTTTACATATATTTAGGGGTAAGAAGAAAAGAATGTGAAACAGCTCAATCCATCCCTTTGGCCTAATTCCTAACCTTACTAACATTTTTTAAAATTCACACACACATGCACACACCATCTATATTTTAATGCTAAATCTAAATAAAGTATTAAGTCTGCATTGCTCCCTCTTATCAATGGTAAACTGTATTATTTCCGTGGCATGCTTAGAATGGGCCACTTTCTTAACAATCCTTCTACCAAAAAGTAGTTCTCTGAATCTGTTTTTCTCTCTCTTTTAGAAAGGAAATGTATATTACCTGATAAGGAACTGCTGTTTCTTGCTTTGACAACTCCTTGTTACTTTCGTCCACTTCTTTGCCTCTTTCCTTCTTTACCTCAGTCAGCCTTGCGGAGCCTCAGAGCCTGCATAGGGCCATCGTGGGATTTAAGTTCAGTGTGTTTTAAGGCTCCTTTCTTTTCTCTAAATCCAAAGTTTGGAATTTGCATTTAGATGAAAGTACATGGACCCTGTGTCAGAGGCCACAACTACACACCCAGGGCCAAACAGACAAGACCATAAAAATGTGGTCCACTCAATTTACCACCACATGCACATCGCCAAGACAGGGGCACGCATTTCACGTCAGTCGGCCTCTCAGCGAATGTGTCTGAGGAGCACTGGTAACCTCTGCAATGACGGAGATGCTGTGCCTTAAGGTGAAACCTTCTTTGGTCTCTAAAGTAAATCTGCTTGTGACTGCTAAATACTGTCACATATTTCCTCCCACTGTAACATAAACAAACAGACAAGCAAAAAATGTATCAGTGACTGGATACATAGTGGAAGACAATTTAGTATAATGATTAAGAGCCCAGATTTGGGTTGAATCCAGATTTTTCTATTTATCAAATGTGTGATCTTAGCCAAATGACTTAACTTCTCTGTGCCTCAGTTTCCACATCTATAAAATGCGGACAGTAATAGTATCCGATTCTGAGAATTGTTATGAATATTAGATAACTTAATGTATGCAAAGTGTCTAAAACGGTACCTAGCACACAGCAAGCAATTGCTGCTTACCATGCTCAGAAGAATAGACTGAGCTGTGCCTCTATTTCTGAAAGAGTGCCTCTCTCTTGGCACTTTTCTCTCTTCCCAGATAGAGATTATGGGAATAGCAATGCTGCAGAGCAGACCACACAGAGGGTGTGAAGATGACAAGTCACTATCAGACTATTGGGCAGGTGCCCAGGTGCCCTCAGGAGGAGTGTGACTCTGTGTCCTTCAGATCTCTTAAGAAAGTCCAGAACAACTCCCTGCAGCTCAGCAAACTCATCAGCCTTCATCTGCTTTGGGAATCAAATGCTGCATAAGAGCAAAGCTGCTGTCTGTGTCTCGCACACTCCCCAGGTACAACTCAAAGAGCCTGTCCCCACTGCTTGGACAGCAGGTTGCTGCCTGAATCGTGTACAGGATCAAGTACTGCAGTTATAAGCTCTGCAAACAGCAAATGGCAATTGGCCATAGGCCTGTTCAAGTCACACTCAGCTTCTAGATAGCATCTCTTAATCAGTCCTGGGGTCCATGTCAATTAGGATTGACAGTGAAGACACCTTCATTGTCAAGGACCTCCTGAGAAGTCTCTTTCAGACCCTTATCTTTATTTAGCCAGTATCCACTGAATAAAGAATGCCAGCTTAAGTTCTTGGGGAGACCAGCTTAAGTTCTTGGGGAAGGTGGGGAAGGACTATTAGAAAGGAGTTAAAGATGGTGTGGCTCTTGGGTTATAGAAAAGAATAGAATCTGCTTATGGTTCTTGGGCTGGAAGTGAAAAAAGAAAGCAGACTGATGAATGGGTTTTTCCCCCTTCCTTTCATATTGACTAGATGGATTACAGTTTGTGCAAATATTTTCTTGGCCTTCCCCCTCCCTCTTGCCTAGTTACTTTGGCCTCACAGCCTCATTTAAGAATGCATGTGTTTGCATGACTCATTAATGCAACAGGTCTATTTACTAAATCCTAGAAATCAATAGTCTAGTTTGAAGATGTGACCTCTGCCTTGCTTTCCTGGAGATAGTCCCTGAAAGCATGGGGTTGCATCATGCGCACACAGAGCTCTGTCATTTCTTTGTGCATGCAATGAAGTGGGGTGGGGGGGACACATGCAGTCCTAACTCAACCAGCTCTAAGGAAAATGCATTTCATCAGAGTATGCCTTGACTAGGCTAAGACACACAAGTGCCCCGGAGACTAATAATTTGCTTTCTCAGCCAATGGATATTCATTCAAATATTGACAAATATTGACAAGTGCAGGATGAATTAAGACGGTATAGAATCCCTGTGGCAACTTCTCACCTCTCTGTTGCCCCAGCAATTCACTTCTTCCCTCCAACTTGCACACCCACCTCAGCAGAATAGCCCAGCAATTAACCAAATCTCTGCTCTTTACAAGGCAGGTCAGTAACTTTAGGACCTGATAAGGCTTATGGGTTCATTACAACTCTCCTCCACTCAGAACATTATACCAAATTATTCCAGCAATTCAACCAAAACAATTCTCACCCAGAAAGGAATTCTGAGTATAAATTTCCCCATCTCATTACATTTCCAGGGATGCCTTTGTGCCATTTTTGTATCAACTCCTAGACAGCCCAGACCAGGACAGAATGGGGGCCAGGTGGGAAGAAGGAACAGGGCGTGGGAGGGCAACTATCCTCTATGCCTCAGGACAGGCCTTCTGGTAAGGGGGGCAGGCCAAAAACACTAAAACATTTTCTAAAGCAAAGCAAAACAAAAATTATAAGAATCTTGGGGTAAAAGTGCCCAAGAATGGAAAGTAATGGTAACATGACAGCTTTGGGCATATGGAATATCATTCATAGAATGTACAGGGATTTAGTTTCTAATGTTCTCTTTGGAAGCTCCTGCATGGAACACTTGAGTTGGTCTCAGAGAAAAGTCATGGCTCCATCTTCTAAATTATGCTCTCCAACAGAAACTAACACCCTTACTGGTGTGGCTCATTGGGTTGTGTGTTGTCCTACAAACCAAAAGGGCACAAGTTCAATTCCCAGTCAGGGCACATGCTTGGGTTCATGGTCAGGTCCCCATTTGGGGGCATGTGAGAGGCAACTGATCAATATTTCTCTCCTTCTCTTTCTCCCTCCCTTCTCTTCTCTCTAAAAATAAATAAAATCTTAAAAAAAAAGAAACTAACAAGAGCCACATAATATAATTTTATATTTTCTAATAGCCACATTTTAAACAGTAAAAAGAACCATGTAAAATTAAATTTAATACCTTTTCATCTAATATGTCCAAAACAGCATCATTTCAACATATACACAATATTAAAATTCATTAATTTTGTTCATACTGTGTATTGGGTAACACAGTTGTTGAAGCTCTTAGCCTCATGGAGAGATCAGTCCTCGATCCCAGGGACTTTTCATTCTGAAGAGGCAGTGGAAATCTGAAGACCACCTGTGTGTGATTTAGAGTTATCTGAAGGCTTATTCCAGAAACAAAGAGATGGTCATCTACTTTAGTGACCAGAGGTTGAGTTTTGAAACTCAGAAGTCAGACCTAGAACCTCAACCTCTTACTAATGGTGACTTTGGACAATTTATTAACTTCTCCATGCTTCAGTTTCTTGACTTCATGTGGTTGTTTTGAGGCCTGGCTCTCACCGGCATAGAGAAATATTAGCTACAATAATATAAATTATAAAATCTTAATTATCATTGATATTTTTACTAAGAACCTGGCATATTCTCTTGTCTTCAGATCCTTGAAAAGGAAGATTTCTAATTTATCAATGACTGACAAAGCCCTATGCTGAGAGAGAGAGAGAAAGAGAGAGAGAGAGATAACTAGTTAGTAAGTCAGTCGGTTAGCTAGTTGAGTGTAAAAATATAAAATGAAAATAGGAAAGAGAACACCAACATAGGGAAACAGGAAACAAGAATGCCCTTGATTTGCCCTGTTCTGTGTCTGAACACACTGAAGAACAAATGGATTCAGGGTTTACTAAGTGGGGACACTTACTGACTACCAGATGGCTGGAACATAAGGAACAGAAAGACCAGAGCCTTAAGGGCACATTAGCTCAGAGTACAACTTCATGGTTTATGGAGAAGAGAAGGAAGGAAGGAAAGAAGGAGAGCAAAGGTCTGCAATTATAACCTAAGTTCCTGCTCCCTGGGGCAGCAGAATGGTCCTAATACATTTCCCTCTTCCCTGACAGGACTGCCTCATCTCAGGATCTGTTCCCAAGACTATGTGGTAAAAAGAGACTTCCGGTCAAGATGGAGGCAAAGGTAAACATGCTTTACCTCCTTGCACAACTACAGAAAAAATTACAACTAGACCACAAAACAAATATCACCCAGAACTGTCAGAAAATTTAGCTGTATGGAAGTACAACAAGCAAGGATTTGAAGAATCCACGTTTATCCAGATGGGTAGCAGGCACAGAGATGCAGAGATGGGCTGAGAGATGCAGAGACCCAGTGTGGCACAGAGAGGCAGTGAAACAGGTGGTCCCACATCCACATGTGGTAGATAGAAATCAGGAGGGATACCTCAGGAGTGAGCAATCCCAGGCCCAGACCATACCACACAACCCAGGGTTCCAGTGCCAGGAAGATAAATCCCCATAACTTCTGGCTGTAAAAACCAATGGGGGTTGAGTCGGCTGAAGAAACTACCAGATTTTCAGGAGACCTCTCTTAAAGGGCCCGCAAAGACTTAGGGCTTACACAGACCCAAAACCTCTGGGATTCAGCCCCAGGACAACAACAGGAAGGGAACTAGTTACATACGAGGAGAAATTGAAGTGACTGGAAACAGGGTGAATGCTGGGAGGCAGTTTCCTCCCTGGAAAACTTCCAGAAACCAGGCAGTGGCATTGTCCCATCTCTGAGCCCTCCCCCCACCACAGAGCCACAAAGTGGTGAAGCAGGTTGCTCTGCTCTGGCGTTTACCTAAGGCTCTGCCCCACACAATTCACAAGTGCCTTTTCTACAATAGGCCATGCTACTAAGGGAGGGAGTCAAAACAGCTCTACCCAATATGCAGAAACAAACACAGGGAGGCTGCCAAATTAAGGAATCAAAAAAATATGACCCAAATGAAAGAACAGAGCAAAACTCCATATTAAGAACTAAAAGAAATGGAGATAACCAACCTATCAGATGAAGAGTTCAAAACACTGGTTATCAGGATGTTCAAAGAATTTATTGAATACGGCAACAGCATAAAAAAGACCCAGGCAGAAATGAAGGTTACGTTAAGTGAAATAAAGAAAAACCTACAAAGAACCAACAGTAGAGAGGATGAAGCCAAGAATCAAATCAACAATTTGGAAGACAAAGGAGAAAAAAGTATTCCATTAGAACAGCAAGAAAAAAAAAGAATTCAAAAAAACGAGATAGAATAAGGAGCCCCCAGGACATCTCCAAGTGTACCAACATCCAAATGATAGGGATGCCAGAAGGAGAAGAGGAAGAGCAAGGAATTGAAAACTTATTTGAAAAAAATAGTGAAAGGAAAAAAATAGGTGAAGGAAATACACATACAAGTCCAGGAAGCACAGACGGTTCCAAACAAGTTGGACCCAAAGAGGTCCACACCAAGATACATCATAATTAAAATGCCAAATGTTAAAGAGAGAATCTTGAAAGCAGCAAGACAAAAGCAGAGAGTTACCTACAGGAGAGTTTCCATAAGACTGTCAGCTGATTTCTCAAAAGAAACTTTGCAGGCTAGAAGGGACTGCAAGAAGTATTCGAAGTGATAGAAAGCAAGGACCTACAATCTAGATTTCTCTATCCAGCAAAGCTATCATTTAGAATGGAAGGGCAGAAAAAGTGCTTCCCAAACAAGGTAAAGCTAATGGAGTTCATTATCATCAAGCCCTTATTATATAAAATGTTAAAGGGACTTATTTAAGAAAAATAAGATCTAAACTATGAACATTAGAATGACAACAAAGTCACAACTATCAATAACTGAATCTTAAAAAAAATAAATAAATAAAAACCTAAGCAAACAACCAGAACAGGAACAGAAGCATAGATATGGAGATCATTTGAAGGAGGGGGGAAATGGGGGAAAAAGTGCAGGGATTAAGAAGCATAAATTGGTAGGTACAAAATAGACAGGGGGATGTTAAGAATAGATAGTATAGGTAACGGAGAAGCCAAAGAACTTATATGTATGACCCATAGACATGAACTAAGGAGGAACTGATAGAGGGAATAGGGGTACCGGGTAGAGGGGAGCAAAGGGGGAAAATTTGGGACAACTGTAATAGCATAATCAATAAAATACATTTAAAAATACTATGTGATAAAAAGATAGTGTGAATTAGGGCATTAATGAAGGGAAACATAAAGTCTCTGACACTGCAGGACCTGAGTCCAATCTCCCATCTAGCCTCCCCAAACTTCTTTCTTACAAGTCAACAAAAGGGTCTTTTAGTCTATGCGTGGCCATTTGTACAAATAAGCTCTTCAGATGGCAATGTAGCTTGCAGTTCTCGCTGTGAGAAAGATCCCCCTATGGAGCCAGATGTGCTTTTGCTTTAAGTTCCAGTGCACTCCCAGCCTTAGTTCTGCCCCCTGGACATGCATAATATCACTTCCAGTTCTTGCCCTTCATGGAGTCTGCTACATTTTTTAATGACCCTTTAAATTGCAGTGCACAGCATGGAACATTCTCCTCCTGATATGCACTGACTGGGCAGTGCACAGTACTGTGGACCATTGTTTGGGAGACACAAGCTTGGCAACCCCATTACATGTTCGCCTTACCTTCCTCCCAGTTGATCAACCTTCCGTCCCCTTCTCCCACAGTAAATACTGTCTCCTTCCACAGTGTCTCCCATACCTTCCCCCATCTCACCCACCCCCACCCCATCCCTGCCTCATCCTGGGCCTCATCAATGCTCATCTGGATTATTGAAATGATCTCAGAGGCTTACCTACCCCCAGTCTCTCACCTCTGCAATCTACCTTTCACCCTGTTGCCAGGTGATTTTTTTCTGATCCATAAGTCAGTTCATATCCAGCTCTTACACAAAAACAATCACAACTCCTATTGCCTCCTGAATAAGGCTTAACTCCATGGTACAGCATTCAAAGCTCTCAGTGATCCTGCTTTAAGCTACTCTCTTGGCCTTAATGTCCTCTACGTTCTTCCAGCCCTGCCAGACTGCCTGTCATTCCCCTCAGCCTCAAATATTTCATTCTTGCTCCCTGGTTGTAGAAAGCTTTTTGATCATCCTCCAAAGCCCAGAATTAATGTCTTTTCCATGTTGCCTCCAATAATCTTCTCCTTGGAACCCCTATAGTATATTAGTTGTATTTCCTTATTGGATCATTCATTTATAATTTCTTTTGCTCCTTTATTTTTTCCTTTCAGCAAGACACTGCACCTGTACTCAGGAGGTTCCAATCTAATGAAAGAACTAGACAAGCAAAGAGCAACAGAATCATGAGTGCCCTGCAGGGGAATGGCGTGTCTAACCAGATAGACTTTGGTGTCAGAGAACATTTCATGGTGACCAGGACATTAACACTGAGTCCTAAAATGACAGAGAGTTCCAGGCAGACAGCATTTTCTGTGGAAAAGCCACATGATGAGTGAGATCATGGGCCATTTAGAGAAACAAACATGAAACTTTGTGGCTGCTCTGCAGTGGGAGGATGGGGTGTGGTGGAGACCAAGCTGAAAGTCCAGCCAAGGTCAGTTCAGACAGGACCTTGAAGGTTGTGATGTAGAGTGTAGGGAATCCTTTAAGGCAGGGGAGTGACCTGCTGAGATTGTGAGCTTAGCAATTTCATTTTAGCAGCATGTGAAGAATAGACCAGTTTGGAGTAAGAACAAAGAAACCTCCTATGAGGCTGGAACAAACCTACAGATAGGGCAGTGGATCCAAAGACTGGTAAACAGATTCCAAAAATACTAAGAACTAGGAACCTGAGTGAACTGAAATGTGAACAGAGAAGAATGATAAATGCTGGGCCTTGATTTAGCTCTTACTTTATTTTGGGTTTTGTTTTTGTTTTTTTTTTTTTTATAAAATACCTCCTAAAAGGTAGCACTACCCTCAACAAAGCTTGAAGTCCCCAGTAACAAGCACAATCTCCCAATCGCGCTAGAGCCCCATGTGGTTGTCAATGGCGTCTTGCACAAGTTAGGTCTAAATAAGCTTTTGCCAAGTTTTTCAAAACACCTAATTTTTGGTAGGCAAGTCTGACTTATAATAATGTCCACCAGGGCACAATGTCTTCAAAGGAATGCTTCTATAGGAATACCACCTTGAGAAAGACCTACGGTTGGGTCATTCCATGTTCATCATCCACTTTTCATCCTACAACTATTTACGGAGCGTCTCTCACAGGCGGGAATCCTTTTAGGTGATAGAATCATTTACAGTGCTAAAGAAGATAATAAGCGTCCTGCCTTAATAGAGCTTATTCTGTCAGAGGAAGACAAAAACAAGTAAGTAAACAAAATAAAATACAAATTCACATAGGTATAACTTCAAGGAGAAAAAATAAAGTAAGAAGTAAAAACAACTGACCAAGGAGGTAATAATTAAGCTATAAACTGGATGACAAGAAGGCAGCAAAGATACATGAGAAGAGTATTCTAGGCAGAGGGGAGAGCAAAATGCAGACAGCTTGTATGTAGGGACTTAAACGGGAGAGGAGGACAGTGCCTGCGGATAGGTTCAGAAGGGTGGGAAGCTCATACAGGGCTTCACGGGTCCTAAAAAACAGCTTAGATATTTAGCAGGAGATGGGTATGATCTGACCATGAAGATATTTTTCCCCTTAGAGGTTGTCAAAGAAAAGAGCCTGTCCTGGCTGGTGTAGCTCAGTGGATTGAGTGCCAGCCTGAGAAATGAAGGTTGCCAGTTCAATTCGCAGTCAGGGCACATGCCCAAGGCCAGGTCCCCAGATAGGGGCATATGAGAGATAGCCACACAGCAATGTTTCTCTCCCTCTCTTTCTCCCTCCCTTCCCGCCTCTCTAAAAATAAATAAATAAAATCTTTTTTAATATACAACTAAAAAAAGAAAAAAAAGAGCCTTATATCCTTGGAGAAAAGCAGAACACTTTTCTGTATCTGTGCCTTGCCTAGGAATGTTCCACAGGGAACCAGCCAAATCATATCTGTGACCTTCATTTAGTAAAATTCCACCTGGGTGCTGTTCCAGCATTGTTAGTAATATTCTGTATTATTTATCCAGTTACAGGAATGTACACAGCACTTGGTTCAACAGGGGGTGCTGAGCCTAACAAGGGACAAAATCTCCATTCAGAGCCTGCTGTGTATGTGGGCTTTACTTCTGCTATCTCTCCCTGGAGCGCGGGGCCCAGGGACACCGTGGTGGAGCAGGACAGAGCCAACAGGCCCTGTTATGACTGGAGCCCTGTCCGGAGATGCAAGGGACGAGAGGGAGGCTGGCACACGGGCGCTGCCGGATGGTGGCCAGAGAGCAAAAGCAACAGTTGTAAGTGATGAGACTAAGGCTGAAAGAAAGAGGAAATCAAGCCCAAGGAACAAATTTGGCTTTGAGTCTCTTACGATGACATAGTGGTTCGGCATCAAAATCACAGCTGTGGGACACTGCTGTCCTGAGTAGAATTACCTCTGTCTCTTCCAGCTGCCCCGAGAAGAAACAGAGGTGATTACATCTCAAGTTCCCATGAAGGGGGTAAAAAAAAAAAAACAAAATAACCAAAGAAAGAAGTTAAACTCTAACAAGAAGCTAGATATAATGAGCCTGCCATTTTCCTCCCCTTCATTTTCACACCAGGTCTTCTCAATACCTTGAAGAGCCAAGAAAACTTCTTATTTTTTATTTTAAAATTAAAATTTTATTTATCTTTAGAGAGAGGGGAAGGGAAGGAGAAAGAGAGGGAGAGAAACATCGATGCCGGAGAGAAACATCAACTGGTTGCTTTTCACACACCCCCAGTTGGAGACCTGGAACACAGCCCAGGCGTGTGCCCTGACCGGGAATCAAACCGGTGACCTTTCAGTTTGCGGGATGACATTCAACCCACTGAGCCACACCAGTTGGGGCACCTAGAGAAGTTTTTAGAATAAGAAAACAGAGACTTAGAACAGGAACTCATGCAGAAAGGAAAAATATCAATAGCAAACAGTTCTCTGGTTAGCAAGTGCCATTTTATTTTCTTTTATAAAGATTAAAAATACAAGAGCCTACCATTCTCCTCCTGTCCTGACCCTCTTCCCTCAAACAACAAAAAAATTCCCCATCCGTAGAAGAAGCCTGTCTTCAATTACCTCTAGACTCAAAGATGAGTGTTCCTTCTGCTTGTTATAAATGTGGTCGGGGCCATTCCATACACACAGGTCCTGAGCTCTTGTGCCCAATCACTAAAATTTCACCAGCGCCCTCACAGTTGAATGGTGCCCATGTGGTAGTGATCTCACAGATACAGCACTGTAAAGGTTCATTATGGTTTTCCTCAGAGGGGGTCGTGGGGGGGAGGGGTCCTGCCTGGTTCCAACATGCACGGAACACTGCTGTCAGAATTTTACCCACTGTAGTAGCCTGAACATGTCATTCTACTCACAGGGAATCATGTTGGCTCCTTGTCAAATATTGAATTAATTCTAAAATTGCTTTGATGACTTCGATATTCAGGGCACAGTTTGGGGCCTCTGTTTATCTCTCCATATGAGCCTAGTTGCAGCTTGAGAGCATTTAAAGCTCATTCCATTGACCATTTAAAAATACTGGTTTAAGTCCCACGGAGCATGTGCTTTCAGTTGCTGTTGCAGAGTCTCACATTTGGAGTTCATTCCTGGCTGGCCTCCAAAGCACTGAATGAATAGATCTATTTAAGATGAAATTTCGGTTTTATCTTTACACAGAACGCTTTTGAATTAAACATATACATAAGTTGTGCATGATTTTATTTTGGATTATATAGCAACGTGAGATCTTGAAAGAAGATAAGAGGGAAAAAAACCCTAAAACATCGCCCAGTCTACAGGTTAAATTGGTCACGTGTCAGCGAGTTTACCTTCCGAGTTTAGCCAGGTGTTCCTTGCAGCAGGCGCTCTGACTTTTGCCCAAGTCTCCCAACAGGATTGGTAAGAAAATCTTGCCAACACAGAGTGAAAATTCAGAACTGAACTAGAGAGATCAGACTTTTGTTCACCTAGGAATTGACTAATAAAGGAAAGGTGGAGAGAGCTGAAATAAAAACCAGGAGGAAATCTGAACTGCAGATCTAAGGGAATGGCTACGCTTTTGTGCTACGTGTTAGATCAGCGAGGATGATAATTAGTTGAAATTAGGAAAATTAAAAGCAAGATAGGAATTTGACAGCCTGAAAAACCGGAGTTCCTGGGAGCTCTGCTTGTCCTGTCAGGACTGGCTGATCCTTGCACGTTGTTCCCCAGAGGGGGCGCAGCACAAATTTCCTGATGCTCATGGACATGTTTGATGGATTAAACTAAAATCTAACCTGGGATATCCATTACATTGCAAGATTCATGCTTGATACATGTGGACTTAGTAGAAAATATTTATGATGGGAGGCAGAGATGAGACAGCCTACTTTTTAATATTCATAAGGTTAATGATTATGTTTCCCAAGGTCTAGAGAGCTAATGATTTCACCTTCTGATCATGCTTAGTTCCTATCTACCTTGGAAAGAAGTCAGTTGCTTCAGTGCTGTCTCCAGGGAATGAGAATACTCTTAAGTCATCTTAGTGGGTGTTACATGATAGCCAGCAAGCCCTGAATTAGCATACTGCACCCCCTTTCAGGGTTTAATGTACTTTGGAGAAGAGAGAGGATGAAAGAAAATGATGTTACAGCCAATCCTGGCCATGTTCTATGAATACAATCATTTCATTTTCCAAAACACAGGGTCTCAATGCTGCACTCATTAGAGAAAAGTATACTGAATTTGGGTCGGCTGACCAGTGACAGGACAGCTGAAGTATTCACAGCTCTAAGTTTGCCAACCCAGGTCATAAAGGGCTAAAACCTGAGGTCAAGGCAAAATGTGATCAGTCCGTCTATGCCAGTCAATGCAGTTCATAATAATGGTTTCACATCAGAGGTGGATTTCCAGTGACACTACTGATACTCAGCTTCAGGACCCGTCACTTTGCACAAACCTGAGGTGGTCACCTTGTCTCACAGTGCCCCAAATCCCAAATTTGTAGGTGATAAAGGAGAAAAAAGTTTTGCCATGCATAGAGCCAGAAGCTATTTAGGTGGTTTTTTCCTCTGAATTTATGGTGCTTTTGGTATTTGATAGTTTTTTTAATGTATAATTTATTGTGATTTCTTTTCTCATTCTTAGTTAATATTTATTTTTATATCTAACTTACATATGTAATTGCATACATTTTCTTCTAAAGAACCCTAAAAGCCTGAATCCATCTGCCAATGATTCAAAGTGATATCCAAGAAGTCAACCAGATAGCATCAGAGAAAATAAGCAAAGGGTTAGTGTAATAGAGCTTCCTGGAACCTGAGACTCCAGAAGCTGAAGGAGGTATGTGACCAACACTGCTATGAATTCTGATGTAGTCTCTGATATACTTGCCCTGACCAATTCTGCCTGACCAGATCATCGAGGGATTCTACACGGATCTTTCACTCTTCACAGGAAGGACAGACTAGCACTGAAGCCTTCCAGTGAGGGTCACACATCATGTGTCTTATTTCTTCACACCACTGTTATCATCCTCCCAGGGTTGGACAGAGTGCCCTGCTGAAGAAACTGTGATAATCTATCACTTTCACTTGGTTTAACTTCTGTTATCACAGAAACTCAGGTTACAGCAGTGTCAAATCCGGGAGCCCCTCCCTATCACCTCTAATCCCCATTTGTGCTCCCCCAGGGTGCCAAGCTCTTCATACCTTCATACCAGGATGAAATACGAAATGAAAACCAAGCTCAGTGTGATTTACTGAATCACTAGAACATATTCTTTCTGTCATTCCTTAGGGTTCTCAAATACTCTTTTGCAAAAACACAAGGCTTTGTGTAACGTCCTATTGTGATTTTATTATTTTTCAACCTCTCTACTTTCACAGTCCATCTACAGACCGTACTCCAATGGATATTAATTAATAAAAAAAGGTAGCTGATAGAATGTAGTGTGGTGTCAGCCGCTGTGATCACAAACTTCATTTGATATACAAAGCGTAACTGAGGCACTGAGGACTCAAGCAGTTTAAGTCCATCACATGGGTTAAAATAAGGTATTTTCATTATAGACAGGCTATTTGCATATTATTCTCACACAGAATGATAGCAAACTGGAGACAGGGTTTTTTTTTTTTTTAAAAAAGGTAATATCTTTGAAAGAGTAAATAGGCAAGTTTAAATCCCACAGATTAAAACTGACAAGATGTTTCTGCATATATGAAAACACTTTTAAGCATACATGCATTAATTATGTGGGTACTTTATACCATTGATGTTATATATGTTACAGCAACCAGTTATAAACCCGCATTCTCAGGGATCTGTCATCAGCTCTTCATTTATTAAACTTTAATCGTTTGTTCAAAAACATGACTGCAAGCATAGTAAACTGTACTTCCACTATTTCAAGTGTTCGCAAATAAAGAACAACACTAAATGTGAACACCAAACATACTACCTTTACCCTATACTTACCAACACCACATAAATAGTTAAGTTTTACCAGCAAGCTACCTAAACCGCAAACAGCATCCTATGATAGCCGGTCTTCAAGACGGACTCCAACCATCCCTGCCTCCTCGGATTAACCCCGCCTCTCACAGTCCCCTCCCACCTGGTATTGGGTTCGGTCAGTGCAGCCAATAGAATATGGCAGAAGTAACGATATGTCACTTTTGAGATTATGTTATAAAAGGTTGTGACTTCTGATGCACTCTCTTATTCATTTATTCTCTCTTACCCCCCTCACCCCCTAACCACCCCTCCCAGACCCATTACTTCCTCTGAGGGAAGCAAACTGCCATGTTGTGAGCAGCCCTGTGGAGAGGTGCCTGTGGTGAGAACACTGAACCTCCTGCCAAGAGCCGGTAACCAAGCCTGCCAGCCTCCACCTGAGTGGCTAGAGATTTGACTAGTACAGCCCCGCCCCCAACACCAAGTCCAAACTTCAGTAACCTATTGGTAGAGGGCATATCTCTATGACTTCATAGAGATGAGCAAAGCCTGTGTATGTATTTAAAAATCAGAGGGTCATGTGCTGAAGAAATAATCATCTCCCTTTTTCACCAACATACAAAAGCTCAGTTAGAGGCCATGAAAATGAGGTAGAGTGAAAACAAAATTATCACTGGTTCTGTTCCATTTCAGCTTCAAGCTTATCACATCTTCCTAACCCGGAAGAAAACTATAAACGCAAGCCCTACCATTTAGAGGCATGCTTAAGTCATATTGCACTGAATTTCTTGCAGTAGATTTCTTTGAATATGACTTTGCATTTGCTGCGCATTTAGAGATTGTTTCTGATAAGTCAATTAATGCTTTTCAGAAACTGTTAACTTATGCAATATGTCAAGTAAGAAAAGCATTTTTTAATCTACCCAGGGAATAGAATATGAAACATGCAATTCTGAAAGTTCCCAAGTTAGAGGTCAATAGCTGCTAATTCACTGATATATCTAGTGCAGATTGTATAGACAAGAAATCAATATTTGTAAACCCAAACTCTGGAAAGAAGCAGAACAGATTTCCAAGTGACTATGCATATTTTAAGTTGCCCTTTTCTTTTTCTTTCTTCTCCTTCCCATATACGACTCCTGTGAATTTTTCTGCTACCATATTCTGGAAGGAACAGACTATATCTAATTCATTTCTGACAGTGCTTACCACAGTGCAAGCATACACTAGACACGTCAAATGGTTTGATTTTAACCAAGCCCTTTCTTCCTATGCAAAACCTAATGAGATCCTATGAAAGAGAACAATAGACAGTAAAATAAAAAGTAACATTCCAGGAAAGCAAGAGAAGTAATACATAGGCACATTGTAATATCCTCCTAATGAATTCTTTCTTGATTCAAAGATGAAATGCATTCAGTATACTAATGTAGAACAAGAACTGATTTGTAACCAAGAAAAATTTAGACCCAAAGCAACGTGTATTCTCTTATTCTACAAATCTGCCAAAACAAAGTAGGGCTTTTTCTGACTCTACAGAAATTACCAATCTTCATACATTTTAAACAATTAAAACAAGAGAAGTGTTATACTTTATGTAATAATGGGTAATGGTAAGTAATTCTTTCTATATTTCTTTCCACTGAAAATGTTTTTCCATGAAGAATCGATTGCTACGTCTCATAAAAACCACGAAACTACTTAGTCTTCCAGGAGACAGTAGATGCCATCAACATCTCGCTCCAGGAAACCAGGAAATAGAACTTTATTTACAAGGTTAAAATAGAAGTTGCAATAAATAATTACTGCCAGAAATCTAAAAATAATTTTACTCCTAATTACTATAAAAATAATACAGGGAAATTTCGGAGCCCTGTTTTCCAGCACTTCCTGGCTATGCAAATGTCAAAGTGTCACTTGGCAACCGTTGGACAAACAGAGTTTTGTGTCAACCAAGACAAAGCAACTGATGATGACTGAGATGTCTTCAGCAGAGGAATGGGCAGCTGGGGGTGGGGGTGGGGGTGGCAGTTCCTTTATGAACAAGATTATTATCTGTACCCTATCCCAGCCCTTTCATATTTTTTGCTTTCCCCAAAAGTCTCTTGTTAATTTCCCATTCGACTGAATCAAGAGGAAACATTCTCAAGTATTGAATAAGCATCTGGCCATAATGCAAAACAACTGTGCTGGTGAATCAGCACCTTTATAAAATTGAGTTTGACCCATGAAGCAAGCAGTCTATGAGAACTTTTGTGTTCAACATCTGTCACTAACGGAGATATTTCCAACTGCTCTAAGTTTCCTATCTGCTGAATAGTTCCCACATTGCTAATAAGTTCAGACTGACTTTGCTGAACTAGGGCTCTTCTTGGAATTGGACACCAAGTACCTACTACCCAGAAGAACAACGTTCCTGGGTGTGAACCTCACTGTACCCATACTAGCTATGTGTCCCTGGCAGGTAACTTAACCTGATTCCAGCAATGGGAAAGGGGAGGTAACGACACCTGTGTCCTAAGGTGGCTCTGAGTACTAAAAGAGGCAGCGAGCATATCACATGCTTGGCACAGTGCCAGGCGGACGGTACGTGCTCAGGGAGTGTTGGTTCTTATTCGTCTTATCATTTTTTTAGTCTTATTTATGTTGTTAATATTGTTACTATTACAAAACAATGAGATGTGGCCTCCTAAAACGAATGCCCAGTGTCATGGTCATGTGTAAAAGTGATTATTGTGCACACATTAAGAAGCTGTGTTATGAAAAAGCACATCTATCAAGCCCGTCCACGTGGAAAGGTGTATGAGAAGTCCAGACGAAACAGGGTCTGGGCACCGTCACCTCAGAACCGATCGGGTGTGCTCTCCTGTCCCAGGTGAGTCCGGAAGATGTTCCTCCTGATGTTCTGTGTGACGATCATTTAACACCTGCTATTACAGCGCATTCCAGGCTTTTTTCCAACCCAGACTCTTACGCTCTACACCGTAATTCTCAGCTTCAGTGACAGAATTCACAGGATAAGGGAGGAAAAGAACTTTGAAGAATTCATCTCCACTCCAAAGAATAAAACCATAGCCAACGGCGATTCTATGATTTACTCATGTCTTTATTCAAATGAAAAGATGAAGTCACCAATGAGGGAAACCCAGGAAAGCTGTAGGCTAAAAAAAACTCTTCCAGAAGGAGAAAAAAAGTCTCTGAAATGAAGTCTTCTTCATAAAAGCAAAATTCCTGCAGGGCAAGTCAGCTGATTGGTTTTTAATGGAGTGCAAAGTTTAATCCAGTTACAAACTAAACAGCACCTGAATCAAATCAGGATCCCCCCCCCCAGCTGACTATAAAAAGAATCTAAGAGGAGACATACCATCCTTGTTGCTTTCCTAGAGATCCTTCTCCTTCTCCACGCTATAGTCACCATTCGATAACACACAGAAACCCTTTACTGCCAACTCCTTGAGTTAGGATTTACATTTAGCCAATTGCCTGTCTCAAAAAAAATAAAACAAAATGCTCTTCTCCTTCTAAAGTCAGGGAATAATACAAGGCTTATTTGAAATAATGTGAGACAATATATACTTTGGCACAAGGATACCAGTAATGCAAAAGTTAATTTCCATATATTTTGAACTTAGCAAAAATAAACCAAATAATTGATGTGTTTGAAGTCCTTACACACAAAAGGGCTATCATTTCTGTCTATCAGTGGGACTCATCTGGCCGTGACAAAGAAAGGTCTGCCATTCATTGAGAAGCTATTACGTGCCAAACAGTACTGATTTGTGTTGACTAAGTCATTTACGCCTTGTAGCAATCCAGCGGTGAGAGTTTTCTTGTTCCTATTTTAGGAATTAAAAAAGAGACTGATGTTCAAAGAACTTAAATAACTGGCAGAGTCCTACAGCCACTAGAGACCAAAATCCATCCATGGTCTTTGTACTGCACTGTTAACACACAACGGACCAAGTTATTCCACACACATACACAGAAATTAACTTTTAAACAAGTTTTTAAAATTAACTTGGGTGTTAAGAACTCAAAGTACATTTTGATAAAGAGATAGCATTATAAATGACAGACTTGTGGGCCAATTTGCCAACAAGTTTTGAAACCAGAATTTTCCAAAAGTGCTTATTTGCTATTGCTTAATTGTTGGCTATTTTGTTTTTCCTCTCTTTTCTTGTATTAGGTATTTGAGTTTGTGGGAGAAAGAAGGTGAGGAATTGCAATTCATGACTCCAGATATTAGCTGGGGGCAATCTTATTGGAGGAAACAAAGCTCATTTAAATGAAAGTAAAATCGGAAGAAGATGGGGACTGGGGCGAAGACCAGAGAGTGGACAGGACAGTTTATCCTCTAGCTCTGAGGGTTTACTCCCTGTCTCTGTTCTGCTCTGTGAAGTTACTTCTTCGTTCTCTGTCTCCGAAGATCATTTTCTGTGCCTCTCCACACTCGGTGCAAAGAATGTCCCACTTTATATCATGTCCCAGTTTAAATACATGCCTGAAAAAAAAAAAATCTCTGAATAGGTTTGCAAATATTCTTTGAAATATCTGGTTCACTGGAAACTTATATCACTTTTCTGCTCAGGCAGCAAAAAAATGGTGGGAGCTCTCCAAATTCTCAGAGCATAGACTGTGTCTTAGGTGACTCAGGCTGCTTCAGGAAAATACTGAAGACTGCATGGCTTAAACAACAGACATTTATTTCTCACGGTTCTGGAGGCTGGGAAGCCCAAAATAAAGGTGTCAGTGGTTTTGTTTCTTGGTGAATGCTCTCTTCTCGCTTATAGACAGCTGCCTTCTCCTGCATCCTCAAATGGAAGAGAGAAACAAGCTCTTTTCTCCTCCTCATCTTATAAGGGCACTAATCCCATCATGGGGCCCATTCTGATGACCTTGTATAAATATAATTACCTCCTAAGGGCCCCTTCTCCAAACACCATCACATTGGAGGCCAGGGCATCAACATGACTTTGAGGAGGACACATACATTCAGTCCGTGACAACCTGAGTCACCACTGCCTCGGTTCTCAGGCGCACTCCTCCTCCACCTTCACCACCAGTGTTTACAACGGAGCTCTCATTGTATAACCCTTGACCCTCTCCTTCTTCTGCCCCTAATCTTTCTTCTGCTCCCAGCACTTCTTTCTCTCTGCATCAACTGGCAAAGCATGTGGAAGAGGTGTTGGCCAAAGACTTTGGAGCAAGAGTAGATTTGGAATTGAAAGCTTGAGCATTTGTTTTTTAGAGGGATCTCTGATGGGTGTGGCTCCAAATGCAGCAGCCTGGGGACAGATTTAGGGTAGCCCACTCCGGATTTTATTTCAGGCACTACCGCTATACATAGTGTCTTGGACAAGTCAGTTCTTTCCACCAATCCTCAGTTTAAAAGTGGGAGGCCCTGACTGGTATGGCTCAGCTGGTTGAGCATCATCTCACAAAGCAAAAGGTCACCAGTTCAATTCTTAGTCAGGGCACATGCCTGGGTTGCAGGTGCTCACACATGAGAGGAAGCCAACCAATGTTCTTCTCTCACATCAATGTTTCTCTCCCTCTCTTCTTCCCTTTCCCTCTAAAAAATAAATAAATAAAATCTTGAAGAAAAAAAGTAGGAGGATCTGAGCAGATGACCCCCAAAGCCTACAGTTCTGAGTCCAGGACACAACGCCAGCTTTGCCATTCCTCCATGTATTGCAACGTGAAGTCTGTGTAACTAAACTTGATGCTTAAGCTACACTTAACACCATATTACAAATTACCTTATCTGCATACTTATGAATACACTTATTTTAAGTTCTTCCAAAATCACTATAAATCAAAAAGGTTATGTTTTTTTTATGAGTCCTTCACTGCTACTAGCACTCCAGGGAATTCATTTATTTATTCAGCCTTTCAACCACTGCTTAGCGAGCACCTTTTCCAGGCATAAAGAAAAGTACAAGATATGGCAGGCCCTCAAACGAAGCTGAACCTCCTTGGGAAGAGGTAATTGATTACCGAGAAACAACAGCAGAGATCACTAACAGCTTCTATGAGGGCTAACCATAATGGCAGGATAAAATACTTTTTAAAGTTAGAGAAATGAGGGAAAATATCAGTGATGATGTTCCTCAAGTTGCTAAAGTGGCTGAGAAAGCCGAGTCCTTACCAGAGCAGCTTGATGAAGGTGTCTTCTGGGGACTTAACAATATCACCAAGATAGAGAGTAAAAATAAGCAGAAAAAAACTGGGCGAGGGAGGATTGATGATTGGCTTGCTTCTATTCTCCATCCAACCCCAGTTCTTATTTTCTTGCTAGAAGTGAGGAGGTGTGTGGCTGAGAGGGTAAAAGGGTCAGACAGCTGTCATTCATTTTGCCAAATCGCAACAGTAACAGGGACGATTCACTGAAGTACCAGGTCAGTCTACCAGCTGTGCACGGCCTTTCTGCTCATTTCATTAACACCCATCACCATCACCACAACCACACGACCCACTAAGACATCTGTGTTTTACACCACTGAATCTTCCCCGACCTGTATTAGTCAGAGTTCTCTACAGAAACAAAAATTGATATATTTATCTGTCCTAGATAGAATCAATTTTGTTTCAATAGATAGGTAGATAGATAGATATAAAGAAATTGATTTACTTTTAGGAATTAGCTTAAACAATCATGGAGGATGAGAAGTCCCATGATCTTCCATCTATAAGCTGCAGACCCAAGGAAGCTAGTATTATAATTCAGTCTGATTGGAAGGCCTGAGAACCAGGGGAGCCAAAGGTGTAAATCCCAGTTCAAGGGAAGGCAATGATGAGGTAAGAGATACCATCTCAAGCAGTGAGGCAAAAAACGTGGCCAATTCCTCATTCCTCTACTTTTTGTTCTATTCAGCCCCTCAAAAGATTGGACGATAGCCACCCACATTGGGGAGGGCAGTCTTATTTGTGGAGTGCATTGACTTAAATGCGAATCTCAACCAGAATCACCCTCATAGAAACACCCAGAAATATGTTTAATCTGCTCTCTGGACATCCTGTGGTGCAGGCAAGTTGATGTGTAAAATTAACCATCGCACCGCCTACTGCACTAGGACGCGGCTGTACTCTGTATGACTAGTTTGTAAGGAGGGTCAAGGTGAGACCGGGGCCAGAGTAATTAGAGAAGTGGGAAGTAAAAGCAAATATAAAACTCCCACAGTCAAAAGCAAAAAAATGTGCTAGAAGTCTAACCAAAGTGTAAGAAAGAAAACCTCTCTGGCTCTGCTTTTCTTTCCAAATGTCTTCTGTCCACGTCTCCATTCCCATGCTGCCATCTTGGCTCATTCACAACAGGGCTCCCAACTGGCCTCCCCAAGGCGATGTTTCCTGTCCTTCAATACTATTTTTAAACCTTAATGATATTATCTTTTCCTAACAGATTCCATCACATCACTCCCCTCTCAGAAACTTGATTCCGTCTACATCAAAAACCTGGACCTACCATTCAGAGCTTCCTGTTCCCCATTCCAGTCAAACAGGTCTCACTCCCACATGGCGGCATGCTCATTCCTGCCCCACTGCTACACTTCTCTTCTTGAATATGGGATACCTCCCCATCACTCGCTTGAATCTCAGTCCTTCAAGGTCAGTCAACTTCCACTCTCTTCAGGAAAATCAGCTTTGACCACTCTGGCCCTCCCTGGTTGATGGTCTCTTTAATAAATATCTGCAATGCTACATTGAACAATTGTGCAAGTAATGATGCATTTTAATATTTTGTAATCTTGTCTTTCCAGTCAGACTGTCAATATCTGGTACTATACCTGTCCAATAGTCTTTATAGGTATTTTAATAAATAAAAGAATGAATGATGGACTGCACTGGCCGTATCATCCATATTCTTTCTCTGTCATAGTATAAGTCACCCAAGCCAGTACCATTTTGTCCAAAAGCATGTATTAAATGGTTTCCAAATGTCTCACCTGCAGGAGTCCTGGAGTGATAATCATGTAGGAAAACTCCTCTCTGCACAGAGCCATGCACACAAATAAGAATCCTCTTAAAAAAGCATAAACGGTCAACTGAAAATTCTGACATAAAAATGACAAGGCAGTCGTCACGTGCAGGCTAAGAGCTCGTGCAGGAGAGTGGGTTTTAGGGCGGTAAGACGGCAGGCAGAGAGCAATTGGGTTAACAGTGAAGAAGAGCATGACGAAAACTGTCCATATCCCAGACTGGCTGAGAGAAGAGACAGAGGCCAGTGACAGAGGAAAGAGACAGCCTGGTACCCATTTCACTCTGCCCCCAAAATATGAGTATGTGCCTGTTAGAGTTGGAGAAGGAAATTGGGGGCTTGTTTGTTAATTTGTTAATTCTAACTCCAAGTATCTGAATATACAGTATCTATTCATTGATTCCAGGTGCTATGCGTGGGTCTGTTGGTGATTCATTTATTTATACACTATTTTATTAGATACTTACTGTTTCTTAGATTCCCTGTCAGTTGATGTTAAAGCATAGAAGACCTTGGGTTGGTCCTTCAGGTGAAAATAAGACGGATGAAAAGGAAGAAAAATGATAGTGCAAGAAAAGTAAGCAAGGTCACTGTGGGTAGGACAAAGAGTAACCTTTTAGTGTCCTGAGAAAGACAAGCCAATTCTGGAGGCAGCATAGAATTGATCAAGAAAGCTTTTAAGAATATTAAATCTTTTATGAGTTTAAGGTATATGTTTTCTATTTTATATCTTATTGTATCTGGTTATCAGGATAATAATACTAACAAATATTTAAATAGCACTTATGTGTGCCAGGATACCTTCTAAATGCTCTACAAGTGTTAATTCATTTAACCTTCATAACAACCCTATGAGGTAGATACTATCATCAGCCCCATTTTAAAGATGAGGACACTGAGGCACAGAGTAGTTAAGGCACTTGCCCAGAGCCGAAGAGTTTGTCAGGGATCTAGAGCCTAGCTTCACACTGCGGAGCTGGGCTCTAGAACCTACATTCATCAGCAGCAAATTTAAGGGAATATGTGCACATGCACATTGAATATATCCAACCCCAACTGTTATGAAATCAAAGGTGTACCTTACAATCAAGGGCTCCCTAAAATCAGGGAACTCTGCGGTGCCTCTGTGCTTGATACAGTGCATGGAATTGGGGGTAGAAATTCGATATTATTTAACTAATATTTATTTAGCTGTGGAGGATTAAGAAATGAATAAGATGCAATCACTCTCCTTAAGGAGGTCAATATGTAGTGGAAAACGCAGGTAAGTAAACAGCTCATTACAGTGCACTGTGGTAAGTGCTCTGGTACTATTTCGATTGTGTCAACAAAGCTTGTGGGCGGCTAAAGACAAAGGAATTAATTCTGTCTGCCAGATTTTAAAAAGCTTCGCAGAGGTGGTAACCACTAAACTAAGCCTTGACAGAAGATAGGCTGTAGTCATTCAGGCTCCAGTGTGTGCGTGGAAGCCGGCGGGGAGTTTTGGGGGTTGTGAGTGGGAGGGGGGATTTTCCAGGGGGTGGTAGTGTAGAGAGCTAATAGTAATAACATGGTATGGAACAGTACCTAAATTCTGCTTTGGCCTCTCCATTCCTTTACCTCAAAGCTCCTTGAGGGGTATATGCGCACAAAAAAAGTCAAAGCAAAGTCACCTAGTATTTTATTTTTAGCTTCCCACCCCAACCCTACCCCAAACCCTACTGTAAACTGAGAAACTCAGCTAGACCTTTGGAAAATGGCTTTTTCTAAGCTAGAATGATTGAAATGCCCTGGAATCCCAATAGAAAGCACGCTCTGTGTCACCCAAAACCTGAACCACAAGTGTAAGTCTCACCACTTGTGGTGCGAGGAAAACCTCACCCAGAGCCCAGTGCCAGAGGGCGCCGTGGCAGGCAGTGTGAGAGACCAGAGCCTCCCAAAGAGAGGCGGGGGCTCCCCAGAGGGAGCACGCACCACACCTTACACCACTCAGCTAAGTAATAGAAGTGAAAGGAAGAGCAAGAGAGAGAATCAGTCTGCTCAGGGGGCGTGGCCTCAGTCTTCATTTCCACGCTTGCCTGGGGGAAACTTTGAAATTACAATATATGCCCAGCTACTGTTATCCATGTATTTTTCACATGGAATATAATGAAATCTTCAGCCACAGGCAGTCCTTCAAAGGGACTGATCCATAGCACCTAGTCTCCTTGGAGCAGAATAAGGATGGTGAGGGGAGACTGTGAGGAGCAAGTGTTCCCCTCACCCCAATATCACACAGAGACATAAAACACAGTGTACTCAGAGGACTAGTTTAATTCATCATCGTGAGGCACATAGTTCACACAGTGAAGAGTCAAAGAAATTAGCTCATGTCCCTCTATCAGTCTTAGGTTTCCCACTTGAAAATGAAGGAAATTGGACTTCTAGCCAAGACAGTGGCACAGGCAGACATGGCTCACCGCTTCGCACAACCACATCAAAATTACAACTAAAATATAGAATGACCATCACTCAGAACCATCAGAAATGTAGTTGAATGGAAATCTGACAATTCCGGAATTAAAGAAACCACATCCAACTGTTACAGAACAGGGCTGGGGCAACCAATGATATACTGTTACCAGAAGGACCCCCCATTGTGCTCCTGGGGATCCCCTCCAGCCCATTCTAGGTTTGTTATGCTTGCCGCCAAAGGAAAGACGTCTCTCAATGCCAGAGACTGGTAAAAAGGAAAGGAATTGTTTATTATCAAGTTATACAGGCTTGGAGTAATGATTTAATGTCTTCTTTAAAATACCAAAGTTCTCTAGAATACCCACAAACACACACAGTCCTTCCTTCTCCCCCTGCCCAGTCCAGGGTATCGTATTTCAGGAAAAGAAGTAGAAGTCCTGATTCAGGCAGCCCCTTGCTTCCGACACCATCCACTGTGTCGCCACCATGATTTCCAGTTAATCCAAAACCACATGGCACGTTCTCATGGCCCACCAGCAAGAGTCCTTTCGCCCCTTTTCTTCCAGGCAAAAGTCTCTCCTACTTCCTAGGCTGCGTGGCAAAAGGAGCAAACCCAAAGCCGCATGGTCCTGCCCTCTGCCCAAGCCGTGGGGTCATTCCTGTCACAGCTGCGTGGTCCTGACTTTCCTTCCCACAGCATCTCTCCTGCATTCTTCCGAACTGCTAAGAGGGAGCTCTGCATCGCTGCTACATCTTGCTTCCAAGCTTCCTAAATTGTGTGGCAAAGGGAGCCCCCAAACCACGGGGTTCTCCCCTCTCACCAAAAGCTGTGTTCTTCCCTAGTCGCCAAAAGCCGTGTGTCCCTCCCTTCCCAGTTACATCTTGAGTATAAGTCACTCCCATCCCCTCTGGATCAAAGCATGGCCACAGCTATTAAACATATCTATAAAACCAGGTAAAGGTTATAGATTCGTTAAATGACCATGCCAGAGGTTAGCTGCAAAGCTGCTGCTATACACAACAGCTCTGAATGGCCCTGTTCCCTGAGTCCCATCCCCCAGCTCAGACTTGTGGGGGTGAGGGCATCGTATATATATATTTCTAATATTTCCTAGACACCTTGAGTTCTGGACCCCATTATAAATCCCTGTTTGGGGCTCCCCCTTAGCTGCACCCTGTTGCACTTCAGACTGGTAGGAGGGGCACAGACGTGGAATGGGCTAGTCCCTCACCCACAGGTGATAGATAAAAATACAAGAGGGATATCTTAGGAGCAAGGAGGCCCAACCCCACACCAGGGCCCCCAGACCAGGGTTCCAGTGCCAGGAAGATAAGTCCCTACAACTTCTGGCTGCAAAAACCACTGGGGATTGAGTTGGTGGAAGAAACAGCTGGAGCCCCAAGAAGTTCCCCTTAAAGAACCCACACATAGACTTACCTACTCGGACTCACTCCCTCTGATTGCCAGCACCAAAGGAGCAGCTTAAAAGGCACCGGTGGCTTTCAAGGTAGGAATTGAAATGTCTGGCATCAGGGCTAGCAGAAGCCAATATCCTTTTTCTGAGCCCTCCCGCCTCTAGAGACACAGAGCCAGCAAGTTGGTGCCGTATCTGTGACTCCATCAACCTAGCTAACATGGCCTGATCTGCCTTAGAGATCCTCAGAGACTCTGCCCCACCTAACTTATAGACCCACCCAAGCTACTTTTCCATATGAATGGCTGGTCTTGGCTCCTGTTTCACCACTTCCTAAATCCTATCAAACAAGCAACAGCTGGCTTCAGGGAGCCCCACGCTCAGCACTTGCAGCAGCCAGCCTAGATTCACAGCTTGGCTTCTCCTGGAAATCTCCAAGCCCAGCACTAGTAGCAGCCATCTCAGATTGCTTTATAGCTCAGGTAGGGTGGCCCTGGGCAAAACACAGATTGGAGCTGAACTTGGCCTGCACCACCTGGGAAACCCCAGGGCCAGCACACCCAGGGACAGCTACAGATCATGTCAGAGCACCATCATCCTGCCGAAGCACAGCTAGCTGATCCTCCACAGAGGGCAGAGGCTGCAGATCCGTGATCATACCCAACCCTTACAGTGACTGGCCTGGGTAAATCCCTCCCATTGATCTGCCAACAGCAACCAAGTCTCAACTACAAGAGGAGGGTGTACTCAGCCCATACAAAGGGTGCACCTTGAGTACCCAGCTTTGGTGATAGTGGAGGCTGTGCTACTGGACCCTATGGGACACCTATATTAGACTACACTACTGAGACACAGAGTCAAAGAAATTCTACCTAATACAAAGAAACAAGCACATGGAGGCTGACAAAATGAGGAGACAAAGAAACATGGCCCAGATGAAAGAACAGATCAAAACTCCAGAAAAAGGGCTAACAAAATGGAGATAAGCAATCTACGAGATACAGAGTTCAAAACACTGGTCATAAAGATGCTCAAGGAACTTAGTGAAGACCTCAACAGCATAAAAAAGATCCAGTCAGAAATAAAGGATACACTAATTGAAGTAAAGAACAATTTACAGGAAACCACAGTAGAGTGGATGAAGCTGAAAATCACATCAATGATTTGGAACATAAAGAAGCAAAAACAACCAATTGGAACGACAGGAAGAAAAAGAAGCAAAAAAGTAAGGATAGTATAAGAGACCTCAAGGACATCTTCAGGAGGTTCAATATTCACATTATAGGGGTGCCAGAAGAAGAGAAAGGGTAAGAAATTGACAATCTGTTTGAAAAAATAATGAAAGAAAAATTCCCTAATATGGGGAAGGAAATAGACATTCAAGTCCAGGAAGCACAGAGAGTCCCAAACAAGATGGATGCAAAGAGGTTCTCTCCATGACATATCATAATTAAAATGCCAATGTTTAAAAATAAATAGAGAATCTTAAAAGCAGCAAGAGAAAAGAAGTTAATTACCTACAGGGGAGTTCCTATATGACTGTCAGCTGATTTCTCAAAAGAAACTTTGCAGGCTAGAAGGGATTGGCAAGAAATAGTCAAAGTTATGAAAAGCAGGGTACTACAGCTAAGATTGCTCTACCCAGCAAAGGTATCATTTAGAATGAAAGGACAGATAAAGAGCTTCCCAGACAAGAAAAAAATAAAGTTCATCATCACCAAATCATTATTACATGAAATGTTAAAGGGACTTATTGAAGAAAAAGATCAAAACTATGAACAATAAAATGGCAAATAATACAAATCTATCAACAACTGAATCTAAAAAACCAAACTAAGTGAACAAGAAGAACAGAGATAGGATCATGGATGCAGAGAGCATTTCGATGGTTGCCAGATGGGAGGCGGGTGTGGGGAAATGGGTGAAGAGGTGAGGGGATTAAGAAGTACAAATAGGTGGTTACAGAATAGCCATGGGGATGTAAAGTACAGTACAGGAAAGGGAGTAGCCAAAGAACTTACATGCATGATCCATGGACATGAACAAGGGTGGGGGATTGCCTGAGGGAGTGGGGGTGCTGGGTTGGAGGGGGAGCAATGGAGTAAAAATAAAGAAAACTGTAATAGCATATCAATAAAATATAATTTAAAAAAGAAAATGAAGGAAATTATCTTGATATCTTATTAGGCAGTGATTATTTCTGACACTTCAACCATTTTTTATTCAAACTGGGTGATAGAAATGGCTTAAAGAAAAAGGTTTCACTTCCTAGTTTGTGGGCGTAGGCCAGTTACTGACCTCCTTAACCCTCACTTTATAGATAGGGACCCCAATAAATGGGGGTGATGCCTACCTTCTAGTCGTTGGCATGAGTCAAAAGAACGTGTGTAAAAATGCCTCGACTCACTGATTCCCTCTGAAGGTCTACTATGTGAGGACAGTCTCTGCACTCAAAATCTATAGTATTTGACATAATTAATGTTATTTGCAGTAGGATCAGTACAGGGACCAGAATTTACCCCAAGTATTTTAAGTAAAGCAGATTTAATACAGAGATGAGCGGTTTCCAAGATCACTGGAAGGTGTGAAAGATGAGCTTCTTGGAATGACTGCCAGAACAATCTAGAACCAGCCTATTGAGGAGCTGCTAATTCAGAGGCACAACTAGAGCTATAGTAGTCCAAAGGAGGCAGGAGCTTGGACACGAGAAGCTAGGAGGTCCGTCTGGAAAAGTCAAGCGATTGTAAATGAGAGTGGTTTGCACAACATCGCTATAACCTGGCAGCCAAGGAGAGTGGACAGTAATGTGCAGGTATAAACAGTGACAACTTCACTATACTAGTCAGTGGGGGCAGTAGACGTAGTTGAGTGAGCATGCATACTGTGTGGCTGTCGCATTCAAAATGACTGAATTCATAGAGCAAAACGTCTGCGTCAGATTTTGCGTTAAGCTTGAACATTCCTCCATGGAAAGTTTTCAGATGATTCAAAAGCCCGCATCTATGGGCAACTGGTGATTGGCAGCTTCATAATGACAATGCACCCGCTCATGCATCACATCTCATGCAGAGTTTTTTGGTGAAACATCAAATTACCCAGGTGACTCAGCTCTCCTACAGCCCAGATTTAGCACCCTGAGACTCCTGACTTTTCCCAAAACTAAAGTCACCTTTGAAAGGGAAGAGATTTCAGACCATCAAGATTCAGGAAAATACAACGGGTCAGCTGATGGAGACTAGGAGCACTGTGTGAGGTCCCAAGGTGCCTACTTTGAAGGGGACTGAGGCATCATTGCCCTATGTACAATGTTTCTTGTATCTTGTATCTTCCTCAGTAAATGTCTCTATTTTTCATAGTACATGACTGGATACTTTCTGGAAAAACCTCATATGTTCAGAGATCAGAGCTCAGATCAAGATGTGGCTACTAACATCACTGCTTCCTGACACCCAGGAAACTAGAGAAGACAGGAAGCCAATGTAGAAAATCCATGATCTTGCAGGTCAATGAAGACAGAATCCAGAAAAGCCTATCTTTCTTCTTCTAAATCTCCTGTAAGAACTTCTATCAGTGGACCCTAATTTATAGCCAGAATCTTAGCTGCAAAGGAGCCTGGGAAGTGTAGTTCCCAAGTAGGCACCCATGTGTCAAGCCAAAACTGTTATTATCCAGGAGGAGAACAGAATTTTGGAAACAAGTAAAAGTGTATCCCTTTCAATACAAAACTGAAGAAGAAGGCACTTGAGGGTAGACCTTGAGGAAGGAAAGAAGAGTCAGTAAGAATAACTAGGTAACTGCAGTCAAGAAGAATAAGGACTCTGCAAAGAAAGCCAGAAATTAGACCTCTGACATTGTCTAACAGCTAAAATAGAGACCATTTCTGACTCTACGTTTTCTACTTTCAGAATAGTAAAAACTTACTATCCTTTTCTTACTTAGGAGTCCCCAAATCTTGTTTAAGTCTCATTAACTTGCCACTATTAAATAGAGCATCCTTAACTAGGGCTGGAATAAACCAGAGGTCCCTTCCTCAAAGACCAGCTCTGCATGGCATTGATCCCCAAGAAGCTGTACAAAAAAGTTAATAGTTATCTGCCACTAGATTTTCTGAATTATTCTTTTAAAATGCCATGTGTTTATTATTATTTTTTTGATATTATTCCTGCCTTCTTTTTTCTAATTTTATTTTATTTTTGCTCAATTACAGTTATTTGCATCCTCTCCCCTCCCCTCCTTCCTTCCCCTCGAGCCCCCCTCCCCCCAGCCTCCCTCCTCCCCCTTAGTTCTGTCCATGTTTATTATTCTTATTCTTCTTCTTATTATTATTATTATTATTCAAGGTGTGCTCTTTGAACCAAGAAAGGATTTGCTTGGAGTTGAGTGTTAAGTGGAAGGAAGGAAAATAGACAACAGGTGACAATTACATATTTACAAGGAAACTGCTATTTTATATCTCAAAGTTCAGCCCCCGATGGCTGGAGCCATTTGTCTTTGTTTCTGCCCGTGGTGCAGGGAAGGGCTCCAGTTCTTCACTGGTGAAAATGGGGTGGCAGAAGCAAGCAAAAAAGATAGTATTGTTTTCATTTTGCACTAATGTCCCTAGACAGAAGCCTGCATTTCTCACTTTTGCTTTCTCAAGGCCTTTATTGTCTTGGCTTCCTGTTAAAAATCCAGCCAGTGATGGCAGACCCATGCGATCCCGTTTGAATACTGAGAGCCGTGTATTCCAGTACCAGGCAGGAGTGTGAGGGCCAGACAATAGGTATAATAGGAAAGTGTTAATCTCAAATGAAATCGATAGTAAGCACAAGCCATCACTGCTGCAGAGCCCAGGCTACGGCTACAAAATGAGGACACAAGTATCATTGACAGAGTTTCACAAGCAAGCAGAACAGGAGAGGCTTAGAGGAGAGGAGAGGAGGTAGCGAGACTGAGGAAGCCCAGCTTGTCCCTGCCAGCTCTCCCATGGCACTCACCATGTCTCTGTGATTTCAATCAAGTCTGTGCTACCAGACACGAGCTTAACTTGGACATTGAAAGAACCGTTTTGAACAAAGCTGTAGGAGGAAGGAATGCTGGCTCCATTACACAGATAAATATGTTTGAAGTCTTAGGTCTTTTTTTTTTTTTTTTTTGGTGCATGCCAAAATGTGCATTATTGACCATAACATCTAATCATAACTCCTTCTTTACCTGAGCAGGAGGATGAAGAAGAGAAGATCTTTCAAAAACATAGAAGATGAACTTTAGGGCCAGTCCGTACAGACTTAGGGCTCGATTCCCTTGACTCTTTAAGGAATCTAAGATGTGATAGGCACGAGAAAGAGCAGGAAGCAGATAAACACACAAGGATAAGGATAAACGACTCTTCAGCTGGACTTGAACATGTACCAGCAGAGAAACTGTGCCAGAATATTTCCCAAACATTACAGAGTGTGTTTCTAGAGATGTAGATATACAGCCACAGATAATATCCTCTGCCGACGTTAAGCCTTGCACTAGAGACGGCAGGCTGCCACTTGCAAAGAGAGATTGATTTGAAATTCTTCATAAAGGTATTTATTCCAAGAAAAGGAAAATCTACCTTCCTCACATCCTTCTGCCTGAAACAAATGTCGAACTTTAGACAAAGAGTACACATTATCTGAGGTATACGAACTTTGCAAAATGACCAGGCTAGACGTTTTCAACAGAGAAGATGGGTCTGTTTATACACACTTAACTGAAGTCAAGAAGTAGAAAGCCGTAAGATAATTCAAGTTAAACAAAATACTTTTGCCCTAGAGCTATATAAATAAAAACATAAAACCTTACCGAAGGACATAAAAAAAGACTTGAAAAAATGATGCAACATACCACACTGCTAGATAGGAAGACTCAAATTTTAAAAATGTCAATTCTTCCCAAATTAACCTATAAATTCAGTGCAATCTCAAGTAAAATCCCAACAATACCTTTACGAAACTGACAAGCTGATTCTCTGGATGCCTGTGGAAAAGAAAACATACAAAAAAGAATAAATGATATATTTTTTTAAATTAAACAAAGCCATACTAATTAAAACAGTGCATGATTAGCACAGGAAAAGTCAACTAGAATGATGTGCCACATATCTGCCACAAAGTGTGTGTGTGTGTGTGTGTGAGAGAGAGAGAGAGAGAGAGAGAATCTATTTCAAAATAGTGGGGAAAAGAGAATAAATGGTATAAATATAATTTTTTATCCATCTAGAAAATAAAAGGCCAATCCCTACCTTATAAAAGACCCCAGATAAATTCCAAATGAATAAAAACAAACAGACTAAACTTTATCACAAAAGCCTTACAACTGGAGACACAAAATCTATAAGGAAAAGCAAAACGGATTGACAAATATAACAATGCAAAGCAAACTCTTGTCAAAAATTACTATAAAACAAAATTAAAACAGAGGAATTGAGCACAAGAAAATATTTGGAACATATTTGTAACAGAAAAAGGAATAAGATTCACAATATTTCAAATTTATACAAATCAGTCAAAAAAAGAGAGAGAACACTGTAGTCAAATGGGCAAAAGGTTTGAAAGGCAACCAAGACGAAACTAGGCAGAATCTCCCTTTGGTCCACCCTTACCCCCACA
Source organism: Micronycteris hirsuta (assembly GCA_004026765.1). NCBI lineage: Eukaryota > Metazoa > Chordata > Mammalia > Chiroptera > Phyllostomidae > Micronycteris > Micronycteris hirsuta. The sequence continues at coordinate 235,388 of PVJI01000665.1, forward strand.
TACAATTCGCCACCACGTTCTTTTCTCTCCACTGCACCCCCACTACCCTAGTTCATGCCACCGTCCTCTCCCCCTCCTGCCATGACAACCTGCCCTTTAATCTCCTTGCGTTTAATTTGCCTCTCTTACTCCTCCACACTGAAGCTGGGCTGAGCTTGCTGAAACACATGTCACCTCCATGCCAGAATCACTGCTTCCACCGTTCTTAGGGCTGAGACGCAAGCACGCAGTCTTCAATGGTCTACAAGACCCCACAAAGTTCGCCTCTTCACCCACCACACTGGGCTTGTCTCCCACTGTGACAAACGTATTTTCTAGATGTTACCCTTGTTTATCTTCTCAACTGTACCTGCTCCCTCCTATCACAAATCTTTGCAGAAAAAAAAAAACACATTTATTTTTTGTCCTTGATTGCACTTGCCACATTTGTAATATTTATGCAGTTATAGGATTTTTTAATTAATATCTCTCTCCTATAGGCTGTTAAACTCTGCAAGGGAAGGGACTATGTCTATTTTGGCTCACCCTGGTATCCCATTGCCTGGAACATAATAGGTGCTCAATAAATTATGTTGAATAAAGGAATTTTTAGTTTAAATATATTTACAGTCCTGACATGTGTGGCTCAGTTGGTTGGACGTCATCCCACAAAGTGAAAGTCTGCCGGTTTGATCCCCAGTCAGGGCACATTCCTGGGCTACAGGTTCAGTCCCCAGTCGGGGTGTGTCTGATAGATATTTCTCTCTAACATTGATATTTCTCTCCCTCTTTCTCCTCCCTCCCCCTCTTTCTAAAAA